>SJYC01132655.1:0-65789 GCA_006408675.1 Madoqua kirkii
ACCAGGGAAGTTCCTTGCCACTTTCCACTTGTGGAGGTGTCATAAAGTCCCCTTTGGGTTCTCAGGGAGGGGCATAGACATGGCCTCTTGGTGGGGTGTGGCCAAGATTGGAAATACTGCTGTAGCTGTTTTGGGGCAAAGACAACCTTCCTGACCTGAGTGGGAGCACCTGCAGTGCTCTGTACTAAAGAGCTTTCAGATCAGTTTGGGTGATTGATGTCTTCACCTTCTTACTGATCCATCATTGCCAATCATGTGCCTCCTCTTCCCTTTTGCACCTGCCTTCCCTGTATTGGAAAAAAATGAGTCAGAATAAGGCATAGGGCTGGCTGTTAAAAAGGAGGGAGAAGCTGAAGGTTTGAGCGGTCTCATAGGAGCCACCTCTCCTGACACTTCAGCCGTGACTGTGCTGAGCATCGTCCATGGGCGCCCCCCCCCCGCCCCTCGCACCGCCCTGCCCCCATACACACTGCTGCAGAGCCTGCTGATTTCCCAAAACAGAGAAGCTGGAGGACTTTGCTCCCTGGAATCCTGTCTGCATTGTATATGCTCTCTGGCTGCCAGGAGAAGGGACTTTATGTCATTATGCAAAGAATGTAATAAAAAGCCACAACTCGTGGCTTCCTGTGGTGACCCAGGGATTAGCTTTCCAGAGGCCTGGTCTGGGAGTCTTGGACTCCTGGAGCAGAGGCAGCGAGCGGCAGGGAAGTCAGTCTGGTCGATTTTGACTTCTTTTCAAATTGCCTGTAGCACAGCTTATCGGCCACCAGAAGATGTCCTTACAAGACTTGGGGCAGCACCGGGGAGAGGTGGTCAGTGAACCAGTGTAGGGTTGGTTGTTCTGGGGCCCTGTCTTTTGGGTCATTCCCTGTGCTAGAAATTAACACTCAGCCTCACTGTGAGAATCAGGGTCTCTTCCTTCTCTGACTCCATCTGGCCCATCGCTGTAGCTCCTGTGTGTCCTTCCTGCACATGGACTATGGCAGACACTTCTCTCCTGCCCTCCTGCAGAGAAGAAGGGACATCTCACATCACCCTCTGCAGCCTTTGCTGGCTGCTCCAGAGGCTTTTCCCTCTCTGTCTCCATCTCTGCTAAGCTGTCTGGGGACGCGGTCCTCGGTTCATCACTAATGTCAGCCAGGGCGTCATGTGGCCAGGCTCTGACCACATCCCCCGCCATCACTCAACTGATGTGAGTGTAGAAAATAGGCCTGGGCTTAATCTAAGGAAAACAAATGGTGGGAGACACATCTGCTGGTATTTAAAAAAAAAAAAAAAAAAGGAAAAGAGAAGAAACAAAATGTATACATGACAAATTCCGAAATAAGGGAAGTTTATTTATTTATGAATTCACAGTCATGCGCGCGGCATTCTTCTGATACTGCAGGACTGATACAGGGACAGCGGAATGAGTGGGTGCTGCTACTGCCTCCTGTCTTTTGCAGGATGATTTCTGAGCCTCATCTGTGCCTCCTAGAGGCCTGAATTCACAAACTAGAAAGAGCAGACTGAGGCTGCAAGGAAACAGACTGATGGTTTGCATGGAGAAGCACAGAGTAAGGAGTAAGCTCTCTTCTCTAGAAGTCCGTGGAATCCACATTTCAAATCTGTTATCTGCAAACCTACTCGTTTTGAACCCTACGCAAACTTGGTTGCTTTTAAGTAGCCAACACATTTAAGAAGGAGGTACCTTTCTGTTTTATCTGTCTCCCTTCTCCAAACCGCATCTCCAACCCAGAGGTTCCCATGGCATTCCCATGGAATCTTTCAGCACTGTATTTCTTTTTGAATTTAAAAAAAATTTATTTATATTCATTTGGCTGTACGGGGTCTTGGTTATGGCATGCGGGATCATTTAGTCGTGGCATGCAAGATCTAGTTCCCTGACCAGTGATTGAACCTGGATCACCTGCCTTGGGAGTGTGGAGTCTTAGCCAATGGACCACCAGGGAAGTCCCCACCCCCCCAAATTTTTTTTGTTTGCCGTGTCCTAAGAACTTTAGTAATGTGTGTGTGCTCAGCTGCGTCTGACTCTTGCAACCCCTTAGACTGTAGCCTGACAGTCTCCTCTGGCCATGGGATTTCCCAGGCAAGACTACTAGAGTGGGTCGCCATTTCCTTTTCCAAGGGCTCTTCTTGACTCAGGATTTGAACTCACATCTCCTGTATTGGCAGGTGGATTCTTTACTACTGAGCCACCTGGGAGAGCTTTAGGCACTTGATTTAGGGAGTTCATTTCTATTATCTCATTTTATACTCATTCTAAATCTGCCGGCTTAGGGACTGTTATTATCCCCATTCTACAGATGAGAAAATGACCTTTGTAAAGTATAAATGAATTGCACTAGGTGGTGTATTGTTGAGTAACTGATGGAACTTGGAACTCAAATCTGTCTGACTCTGAAGATCGGGCTCTAGGTATGTTTCAACAAACATAAGAGTTACCCTCAAAGAGGTGATGGTCTAACCGGGAGGTGGATGGTCATGGTTCAATGCCCAGACAGCAGATCTGAATTAGAATCCCAGGTCACATTCATTTGCTGTGTCACCTGAGCTCGTTAGTTCACTTCTCTGAGTATCTGTTTCCTCATCAGAAAAAAAAGAGAGGTGATAACAGCACTTCCCCTATAGAATTGCAGGGAGAATTAAATCAGATCGCTCAAGGAAAAGGCACTTAATAAATAATATGATAATCATCTGCTACTTTGATCTCTCTGCGTTGTGGGATGTATTAGAAGTGATGTGTATTTAAGGCACCCTTACCCAAATTGGGTAAAAAGGAGAATCTGCACCAAGACAAGTGCCCCCTGGCTGTGCATGTCCGCAGGCTCCCAGAGCCAGCCGGGGATCCTGGGAAGGAAGGCTGACATGGTTTGGTCAGCATTTTTACAGCCAGCATTACCATCCTGTTAGCTTGGAACTCAAGCCGCCGCTCCAAGATGTTGCCCTTGCCTGAGTGCTCTAGTAAATGGGTCAAACAGGATACTGATGTGCTCAACTATTTCCCTATTTGGAGTCCAGGAGCCCTGTGCTTCCCTCTGGCTCTAGGACCTCCCTCTGGCTCTCGGATACAGTGGTGAGGGGCCAGAGCATCCTGATGAACAGGCGTTTTGTTCCCAGCATGCAGCAGAGAGAAGGCATGTGCTTCGTAGAATCCAGTTACTAAGCAGTTTAGGGCTGACTTCTCAGGGACAGTGATGGGGACCATGAGAGACCTCAGACTGAGGCCACACACGGGATTAGGGCCCTGCCTTCCGTCCTTCCCACTAAAGGCAGTTTCCCTGCAGGGTGCTCTACAGCGACCTAGACTCAACAAGTCTTTGAAGAATCACTTGTCTCCCTCTGCATAAAGGGATCAGTGTCATTCCCAAGGTCAAATGGAGAAGTGAAGGAACCCAGCCCCTCTGAGAGTAGTGTCTGAACTTTCATGCTGATACGCTTTCTATACTCAGCCCATCCTCCCAGAGTTAAACATTTAGAAACCATCCCTCAGAATAAAAGACTTGAACACCAACTGTAGACTTATTCCTGTAGAGTGT
The DNA here is from genome assembly GCA_006408675.1 of Madoqua kirkii. Lineage (NCBI taxonomy): Eukaryota > Metazoa > Chordata > Mammalia > Artiodactyla > Bovidae > Madoqua > Madoqua kirkii. Next base: position 3,540 of record SJYC01132655.1, read on the forward strand.
TAAGTACTAGTAAAGAGTTTCACGTTGAAACTTTTATAAGCTTTACGTGTTTAAGTAAAAGTAAATGGCTTCAACAGCTTCTGAGCTTCCCTGGTAGCTAGTGATAAACTCATGTGCCAGTGTAGGAAACATAAGAGACACAGGTTCAGTCCCTAGATTGGGAAGATCCCCTGGAGAAGGGAATGGCTACCCACTCCAGTATTCTTGCCTGGAGAATTCCATGAACAGAGGAGCCTGGAGGGGTATAGCCCATGGGCTCACAAAGAGTCAGACATGACTGAGAGGCCATACAACAAGCAACAACAAAAACAAACAGAACAGCTTCTAAGACATGGAGAAAATAGCAACAGCCACACATAGGTAATAAGTTACAAGCATGTCATTGATCTGTCTGCCTTCTCAGCTGAGAAAAGCAGCCCCTTGGTGCCCACACCCCATCAGATCGCCCCCAGGGACTTCCGGACCCCCAGTGGGGACATGAAGCTGTAGCACAATACGGTGGCAGCCCTCAGTTTACACTGTGCCCCTGCGGTGTCTTCCTGTTCTATGTCTGTCTCCCTGAAATGCACCCACCACCCCCAAAGCATTTGAGAGGAAACCTGCCACTGGCCACAGAGACTGTAATGAGGGTGTGGTCTCTGGACCGCCTCAAAGCGCTCAGCCTTATTTTCTTTTAAGATTTTTTTTTCCAGGTGGACCATTTTAAAGTCCCTATTGAATTTATTACAATATTGCTTCTGTTGTTTATGTTTTGGTTTTTTGGCCCTAGGTATGAGGGATCTTAGCCGCTTGACCACAGATTGAACTCACGCCCTCTGCATTGGAAGGCAAAGTCTTAACCGCTGGACCACCAGGAAGCCCCTGCACTCAACCTTGTGTGGCAAAGCACTGCTATTTCCTTTCAGATGCAAATCTCCCCAGTGCTCATGTTCCTCCTGAATCCCAAATCAGCTTGTCTGGGCCCTGATCTCCCCACATGTATGATTTGCACTGATGGTCCTCATGTCCCCCACCCGGCTTGTGTTTAGTTTTCTGATTCAGTCCGGCCAGGCAAGGAACCATTCTCCTGCATTTTCTCTCTCTCCCCAGCTTCTCCCAGTCACCAATTCTTTTCTATGCACTGTGATGAAATTTGTTTAAAAAAGCCATTTCACTATGAATGGTTGCAAACGGGTGTGTGTGTGTATGTGTGTGTGTGTGTGCACGCACACACATGTCTACCCAAGCAGTATTCTCACTAGGCCTTTAAAAGTTCAAGTGAGTCAGAGGGCATTATTATCAAGGAAGGTTTCACGGAGTAAGGGAGATTTCATTCACCTACAAAATGGGTAGAATTGGATGTGCGCCCGGCCAAGAAGGGAAAGCAAGGATGTTCCAAGCGCAAGGATTCACAAAGGCAGACACAGGAGGGTACTGAGGGCCCATTTAGTGGAGCTGTGGGAACAGTGAGCCTAGGGCAGGAGCTGCGTGCGGAAGTCATGAACCGGGACCATGGATGGTGGGCAGCTGCGACGACACCTCATGCTGGGACAACAGGCAGACAAGAACAGACTCGTGATGACCTTTGTCCAGGGATGCTCTGGGAGAGTTCTGAGCTCTGATTGTCTACAGCTTGCAAGGGAGCTAGATCTGGCAGGGGAATGAGCAGGGTGAGCTGGGTGAGGTGGCATATGCTGGCAGAGAAAAGAGGCAGAAAGAGAAAAGCAGAGGGAATTGCCGGCAGGACTGGACAGAGGACAGATGTGTCCCGGAGTAAACCAGGGTCCTCTCCTCCCATGGCATGGCCCCTTGACTGGAGTTTTCTTTGACTGTGAACTAAAGGAAACTTCTATTCCAAAATGAGTTCAAACCAGTTTTGTACCGTTTACCACACTGCACTTTGTTTTATAGAGTATTCTTTCTCATCTACTTGAGAGGTCTCTCCACAGTCAGCCTCTGGAAACCCTAGCTTGGTCTTATCTGTCCTCCGTTGCAACCTCTTACTGTGAATCCTGGTTTTGCCATCTGCATGGTCTGCTGACTTGACAGCCCTGCTTCTCTCCTTCCTGACCTGCCCTCTACAGGGATAGTGATGCTAGGTGTCTTTGGCCCTTTACCAGACATCACTATTGACAGTCCTGCCTCCCAGGCCTCCGTTATTCCTTCATTTTCTCCCCTAACCTAGAGGAAAGGAGATGGAAGAAATGCTTTAACTGGAAACTCCTAGTTTTGTACATGATCAAGCATGTATGTGACCCACTCCTCACGGCCAAAGACAGTGCCTGATGCCTTAGGTGTAGTCTCTTTCTGTAGCAGAACTAATGAATGTTTACCACCTCTATCACCAAAAGGGCATTTATAGTTTCTAGCTGGTAATGCATCTTGGTTCCTGGTGTAGAAAGAACCCCAGGAAGTTCATGGGTTCACACTCAGACCTCTGCAAGATAACAGTGCCACACTGTTCAACTTGGAACCATATGTGCTTGGCTACCGTATCCCTGGTTTGGGATGTGCAGTCAGGGCGGATCCCTAATTGAAAAGAACAATGAATAAAATAACCAACAGACAAATGGCTTCAAGAAGCACAGCTCTCCTCTGAACATGGAACCAGGTATCTTTGTCTGCCGTGGAGAGTGGCTCACATGCATTCTTGATCATGCACAAATCTAGGAGTTTCCAATTAAAGCATTCCTTCCATCTCCTTTCCGCTGGGTTAGGGGAGAAGATGAAGAAATAATGGAAGCCAGGAGGCCTAGGAGGCAGGACCAGGGCCAGTGAGGCTCTGGTAAGGGGCGAAAGACAACAAGCATCATTATCCCTGCAGAGGGCAGGTCAGGAAGGAGAGAAGCAGGTTGTCAAGTCAGGAGACCAAGCAGATGGCAAAACCAGGGTTCACAGCAAAGAGGTTGCAACAGAAGACAGTGTGGCATAGGATAGCTGGTGGAAATTGAAGGAACCCAACTGATTTCAGGTCTGAGTCAAGGGACCCCTCTGTCCTTTCTACACCCTGCCAGCAGCTCAGCTTTGAAACTGCCGTCTCTGGCCATGTCATACCCTGCAAAGCCTCCTGTGCAGGAGCAGACTTCCTGGACTGTGTTCCAGTAATTCTTCCCTGATTCCAGCCGGAAACAGCCACAGAAGAGCCTTTCCCTTTGAAGTATGGCTGTCCTCCTGCTGGGGTTGAGAATGGGCCTGGGAGAAAGTTAGCTGGTAGGGTGGATTGTAATTTTATAGGTCTGGGGGCAAAGGTGTCATAGGGTTGCCACAGCAAAAGGCCACTGACAGGGTTCAAGCAACAGAAATGTATTTTTTCTCACAGTTCTGGAAGTTGAAAGTCCCAAGTTGGGGTGCTGGCAGGTTATGAGTCCTCTCTCCTTGGCTTGCAGATGGCTGCCTTCTTGCTGTTTCTCCGCCTGGTGGTCCTGCTGTGCCTGCCATTCCTGGTGTCCCTCTATGTGTCCAGATACTCTCTTCTTTTTTTTTTTCATTTCCATAGAAAAAATTTTTATTAAAAGAAATTTTTTTTCCAACTTTAAACATTTTGTTTTGGGGTATGGCTGATTAATGATGTTATTATAGTTTCAGGTGAACAGTGAAGGGACTCAGCCATACATATACATGTATCCATTCTCCCCCAAATTCCCCTCCCATCTAGGCTGCCATATAACATTGAGCAGAGTTCCATGTGCTATACAGTAGGTCTTTGTTCATTATCCATTTTGAATTTAGCAGTGTGTATGTGACGTTCCCAAACTCCCTAACTATCCCTTCCCCCTGGCAACGATAAATTGGTTTTCTAAGTCTGTGAGTCTCTCTTCTGCTTTGTAAGCAAGTTCATTTGTATCATTTCTTTCTAGATTCCACATATACGGGATGTGAGATGATATTTTTCCTTCTCTGTCTACTATTTCACTCAGTATTACACTCTCTAGGTCCATCCATGTTGCTGCAAATGGCATTATTGCCTTCTTTGTAATGGCTGAGGAATATTCCATTGTATATATGGAGCACATCTTCTTGGCTATTCCTCTGTCAGTGGACATTAGATTGTTTCCATGTCTTGCGATTGTAAGCAGTGCTGCAATAAACACTGAGGTGCATGTATCCTTTTGGATCATGTTTTTCTCCAGACACACGCCCAGGAGTAGGATTGCATCACGTTCACTTTCATGGTAGCACTATTTTCAGTTTTTTTAAGGAGCCTCCATACTGCTCTCCATAGTGATGATATCAATTTACATTCCCAGCCATACTGAACTAGGACCCACCCAAAGGGCCTTGTTTCAACTCAATGATTGGTCTTTGTTCATTATCCTTTTGAATTTAGCAGTGTGTATGTGACGTTCCCAAACTCCCTAACTATCCCTTCCCCCTGGCAACGATAAATTGGTTTTCTAAGTCTGTGAGTCTCTCTTCTGCTTTGTAAGCAAGTTCATTTGTATCATTTCTTTCTAGATTCCACATATACGGGATGTGAGATGATATTTTTCCTTCTCTGTCTACTATTTCACTCAGTATTACACTCTCTAGGTCCATCCATGTTGCTGCAAATGGCATTATTGCCTTCTTTGTAATGGCTGAGGAATATTCCATTGTATATATGGAGCACATCTTCTTGGCTATTCCTCTGTCAGTGGACATTAGATTGTTTCCATGTCTTGCGATTGTAAGCAGTGCTGCAATAAACACTGAGGTGCATGTATCCTTTTGGATCATGTTTTTCTCCAGACACACGCCCAGGAGTAGGATTGCATCACGTTCACTTTCATGGTAGCACTATTTTCAGTTTTTTTAAGGAGCCTCCATACTGCTCTCCATAGTGATGATATCAATTTACATTCCCAGCCATACTGAACTAGGACCCACCCAAAGGGCCTTGTTTCAACTCAATGATCTCTTTAAACATCTTATCTCCAAACACAGGTTCTTAGCAACTGAGGTGAGGGTGTCAACATACGAATTTTAAGGGAACAATTCAGACCTTACCAGGTCTGAGAGAGACCTGCTGGCCTAAGAGAACCTTTACTTGAAACTGACAGCCATCAAAGGTAACTTTATCGAGTGTCACTATGAGCCAGCGACTGTTCTCGGCATTTCTCCCATAATGTTACATCTCATCTCCAAGATTACAGATTGGGTAATTACAGATGGTATCGATTATAATTAATCCTAGATTATAGATTGTGACCTCCTTTTCAGAAGTGCGATCAACTTAATTTGGTGGAACTGTGTGACCTAGTGACGACCACACCCCAGACCATGACCTGGTCCCTGTGATCTGCTGGGACCGGAATGGAGGGGAGAGTTTCATTACCTTGCTCTGCTTGCTAGATGTCTGAAAGTGCGACGCTGCCTCTCTCCATCTGTCATCTCCCCTGTCCCAGCAGGTGATAGGACAGCACACATGGGAAGTCCAGCCTTGACTCCCCCCTCAACCCCACATCCACAGAGCTGAGACTCCACCCTCTTTCTTAGGTGGGCAGAATCATCCCACTTAAGACTGGAAACTGTCATCTCAAGGAGTCAGGCAGGAAGGGATGATGGAGCACTCTGTGCCAGGGAAGCAGGCAGTCCTTACCCGGATCTCTGATATGTAAGAAGCTCAGCACATCCTGGAGCATGTCTAAGCAAACAAGCTAGACACCTGTACCAAGGTCTTCTCATTTAATCACCCATCACCTCTGAAAAAGCTATTCTTATGCCTGTTTACAGAGAAGGAAACCGAAATGAGAGGGGCCCCACCCTTCCCCTGTGTGACCTTGAGCCACATACTTAACCTCTCCGGGTGGGTCTCACTGGCCTCACCTATAAGAGCAATGCTCCCTCTCATATGCCCTACTGTAGCTTGGCAGCTTCCTAGCCAGTAAAGGGCATTTCCGTCTATCTGTTTCAAGCACCACCCCAACATCACATGTGTGTACTGTGTAACCATTCTTCTTGGCCTCAGCCTCCCCACCCTCCTTTCTAGGGGTCCCAGCCTACAGAACCAACAGAAACATACTCGTAGGGGTCCCCATTCCACGGCCCAGACTCCCTCTTCACCCAGGGTCATCTGCAAAGAAGACATCAAGCTTGCATAATTGTGGGCCAGCCTGCCGGTTCCCAGGGAGCGTGGGGAAGAGTGACACTGGCTAAAGAGTGACCTGGGGCTCTGTGTCCTTCTCTGCCCTCCAGGAGGCTCTGTCGGTGGTGAGCGACGACCAGTCCCTCTTTGACTCCGCGTACGGAGCGGCGGCCCACCTCCCCAAGGCCGACATGACCGCCTCCGGGAGCCCCGACTACGGCCAGCCCCACAAGATCAACCCCCTTCCCCCGCAGCAGGAGTGGATGAACCAGCCGGTGAGGGTCAACGTCAAGCGGAGTACGACCACATGAACGGGTCCAGGTAAGCCCGCTGGACCCATGCTGCCGGGATGGGGCCGGCGGAGGCTGGAGGCCTGGGGCTGAGTCAGAGATCTGGCGGGAAGTGTGTCTGCGGCAGGTGGAGCTCTGGTGCTGGGCCGGGCAACTGAGCCAGACTTTAGTGAGCTGGGGTGAGAGGGCTCCTTGGGGTGGGGTGGCACAGAGCCAGGAAGCCCTCTGGTTCTCTGGGTCCCATAGCAGCCCTCAGGCCCAGGACACTAACAGACACTTGTGTAACACCTGCTTTATGTCAGGCCCAGGCACCGCCCCTCTTGGGGACAATTCAGTTAATAAGATACTCTTTTGTTTCTTGCTGAAGATACTTGACCTCTCTGGGTGGGTCTCATCAGAGCAAAGACGAGCAAACCGTCCTTCGATTTAAAGTCTAGGATGATGACAAAGATGAACAAATCTGAGGGCTCCCTGTGGGAGGGAGGGCACACATGGAAAGTGAGTTGGGACTCGGTGCTGCCCAGGGCCGATAAGACTTTGATCATAGAGATGGACAGGAGAGGACCACAGAGAGAGAGCACACCTGGGAGCCAGGCGACCCAGGCTGGAGTCCTGGCTCTGCCTCTAGACCAGTCACTGCTCCCTCTGAGGACCAGCTGCCTCCTTTCTGCACGGCTGGAGCACCCTTTTCCCACAGGCCTGTTATGAGGGTCGACCCTGATACTGTAGAAGTGTCCCAGGGCAGGGCCCAGGAAGGGGTCCATCCCAGGACTCAGGAAGTGCTGGCTATCCTGAGGGTGACTGTCACGAGTGAAGTTTGAAAGCTTAGAAAACGTTAGTCTAGTTCACGAAACATTAGGCAAGCCCAGGGAGATAAAAACAGAGAGCAAGGGAGCCCTGATTGGCTGGCTGAGAAAACAGGGAATTTATTCCACATGCAGATGCCCATTTGACATGACATTTGAACATCATCAGATCCGTGACTGAACACTTGAAAGCTGGGCATCATGGTATACAGAGAATGGGGGGGGAAAATCATAAAGAAAAGAAGTTAGTGAAGTATTCCAGGTAGAAAATTACAAAATTCTGAACTACAGTCATGGCACTGATTGTGGAAATGAAAAGGGGAAGACACATGAGGGACATCTCAGAGGGATAATTAACAGGACTCAGGTCGATAAATATTGCACTGGGGCAGAGGTAGGGGGGAGGGGGTTTGTGTGAGGAAAGAATCGAAGATTAGCAAAAATTGGGTGTTCTCCAAGAAGCATGGTGCCAGTGGCATGGGAGGAGGAAAAGCTTTGAGAAAGGATGTCAGCACCCCTGTGAGATGCATCAGGAGCCATCAGTAAGTAGGACATCAGATAAATACGTCTATGAGTTACTAGAAACTGAAGATCAGATACTACTGGGGGATGCACTTGGAATTTAGACTTGGGCATCATCACTAAAGAGTTCTACCTGTGCTAGCGGATGAAGTCAAGGAGCAGACAAGACTAGAGAAAGCAGGAGAAGGGGGTGCTCGTGTGATGGGCACCCCCCAGAAGGTCCTGGTCTCAGACCTGCCTGTGAATACACCTGGCCCCACCACACTCCAACCCCACTAACCAACACCAGCCCCTGGGATCCTAGCCACCTTGCTGGCATAGAGGATTTCAGGGAGGCTGAGGGGTTCTGAGCCAGGAGCCCTTCTGGTGAGTCCCTCCACAGAAAGATAATGAGGGTACTGACTCACTCTCTGTGGAGGGAAGTCAGAGTTTGTCAGTCTTTCCACATCACCATTTGCTCTCCCTCTGCCTCCCATGGGGTCCATATTGTATTTACATCTTGACCTAGAGAGGCTTGGTGAGCTGCAGTCCACATGCTCACAAAGAGTTGGGCACAACTTAGCGACTGAACAACTAGAAAGACACACTGAGCTTTGAGGGGGTAAATGACTTGCCTAAGGATTCAAAGGTGCAGTGGATCCTTTTCAAAGGTGCAGAGCTGGCCCTGCACCCCAGCTCTCTGATCCTGGCCCTGTGGCCACTCTTTCCATCCCCTCCGCACCACCTGCACCCACCCCACATGTGCCCATCATTCAGCAAAGCCTCCCACACGGGCCTGACCACGGCGCGCCCAGTGCTTGCTGACAGTCCAGACTCACCCTTGGACAAGCTGGAGCCTGAGTCCACCTCCCGCTCACCTCCACTGCCCGCCCATCAAAGCCAGCAGCACCTCTTCTTCTAGGCCATCTGGGAGCCTCCTCCTTCTTCCCCTTCCTCCTCTTGCCTTTCTGACGTCTCCTCATCAGACAGCAGCCTGAGTCTTCTTTTCAAAACATTTGCCTTTCTTGCTCGAAATCCTTTAATGGCTTGTGCTGCAGGGAAGCCTCAAGTACTGCGATACATGAATCCTGGGCAGAGGAGGTTCCCCCAGAGAAATCAGTCTTCAGAACCCCCTCACCAGCTCCACCGAGGCTCCTCCCATCACACCAGACGCCAGCTGGAGGGGAGCTGCGTGAAGACCCCGGAGACCAGATGTGGCATCTACCTGGCTCTGGTTTCACAAAGCAGCTCCTGCGTTTGATCTGCCGGTCTTGACCAGGGCCAGAAGCTGGTGACAGCGCAGGTTCAGAAACTGATGTCTCCTCGCCCCTCCTGGGAAACCAAGACAGTGCAGTGGACTCTTGAGAATCAGGCAGGCTAGGTCTAGACATCACCAGCACCTCATAAACATCTCCTAAGTGCTCTCATGGAAGCTGGAGTGGGCAGCAGGGAGCCAGGGTTTTCAGGAAAAAACGTCTTTGCTTAGGATGGAACGTGGTCAGATCACATTCTTGGATCATGCAACAAAGAACCAGCGTGATGAAGCAGATGCCACCCTATTTAAATCTCTCACCTGCCACACTGTGCTTCTGTCCTTTCAGTACCACTGATGATGTGCTTTTAATGCAGAAGATAATTCCTAACTTCAGATGTAAAAAAAACAGAGTATAAAACTTGGGATTTCTTGGCTCATACACTGAGTCTATGCTGTCCAAGGCAGTAGCCACTGGTCACAGATGCTGCTTTGGAGCATTTGATATATGACTATCCAAAATGGGCATGTGCTTGATGTGTATGTTAATACACTGGCTTTAGGAGACTTAGTGTAGGAAAAAAGTGAAATCCATCATTAATTAGTTTTTTATATTGCTGATGTTGAAATGATCATCTTCAGCCTGTATTGAATTAATATATTTTAATATATTATTAAAATTAATTTTACCTTTTTATTTAAAAAATGTGGCTACTAGAAAATGTTATATATGTGGCCCCTTTGACTGGACAGGGCTGGGCTAGAATGTTTTGGACCGATTTAGGGCTTCTCCAGTGGCTCAAACTGTAAAGAAGCTGCCTGAAATGCAGCAGACCCTGGTTCGATCCTTGGATCAGGAAGATCCTGTAGAGGAAGGCATGGCAACCCACTCCAGTATCTTGCCTAGAGAATTCCGTGGACTGAGGAGCCTGGTGGGCTATAGTCCATGGGGTTGCAAAGAGTCGAATACGACTGAGCCACTAACATTTGTGGCACTTTGTTATAGCTGCCCTAGCAGATTAACAAAGTACCCAAAGATTATTTCTCTCTTCTCTTCATGATTCACAGTGAATTCTCCCCCACGTTCTTCGATAACTTAGAATTCTGAGTTACTTGATGCTTATCAGAGACCCTACAGATATTTGTGTCTCTAGAGGAGGTATTCTGTGTGCCTAAAGCTACAAGGTCCTTCTTGCTTCTGATGCTGCCAGTAAGTCATCCAGGCCCGTGGAGAGACCGAGATCTGAGGAGCTCACAGAAATTCGATCTTGCCCATATTGGGGCAGGTTTGCCCCCTTTCTCCCTACCTTCCGCTCGTGGTTGAATCTGTTACCATGAATTGTTCTTCAAACGGCGTGACCCATAGGCTCTGTGTAGACTTCAGCAAGATGATCCAAGCTGTGGTCTGCAACTAACTCTCAGCTGCATCCTTTCTCAACCACGAGTTTGGGGGAAAACAGCCCATGAAGGAAAAAAAAATATATCAACTTACGGAGGGGAATGGCAAAGACTTGCTTGCCAGAGTTGCTGGACCGAGTTCACTGTTAGTCTGCCCTGATGCTGCCTAGCCTGGCCAGCAGGATCCAATGTCCTTATTAGACACCTACAGACTTAACATCCACACATAGGAGGACGAGCCTCACACACCCTGTCACTTCTGCCTCTGACTACACAGTCCCGTGCTAAAGTGCCTCCTAATACTCTGCAACTTGCAATGAGAAGCCTGTCAGGCAGAAAGCTGAGTGGGAGGGGTACTCAGGGTTCTGGAGAAGCTGTGAGCATCTACTAAGTATAGGTTAGTGTGAGAGCTTTACTATGGGTGATTTCTTTTCTTGAAGTTTGCTCTTTCATCTCCTTTTCAAAAGCAAAAAGGTCACATACACACATCTCTGCATGGCTCCTACAGAAATCCTAAAGACAACACAGATTGGCACAATTTCTGCAGTATTCACGTGATATAGAAGGCACACCAGATACTGCTAATGCTCCAACAGCCCTGGGGACCTCCTTTCAGCTGTGTGGACATTGGATATTCATCGACTGTAAGCCTGGGCTGCAGACCTGTGGGACTAGATCCATGCTCTTGAGTAAAGTTGCTCTCAGTTGAACCAGAAAGTGGAGAAGATGTTTACATATTTAAATGGGATTATCTTCAGGTAATTGGGCTTCCCTGGTGGCTCAGTGGTAAAGAGTCCGCTTGCCAATGTGGAAGCCACAGGAGACGCAGGCTCGATCCCCTGGGTGAGGAAGATCCCCTGGGAGGAAATGGGAGCCCACTCTAGTTTTCTTGCCTGGAGAATCCCATGAACAGAAGAACCTGGCAGACTATGGAATATGGGGTCAGACATGACTTAGCGACTGAGCAACAACAATCTTCAGGACAAGGTCTTTGAAATCTCCTGTTATCCAAATGCTGAAGATTTCTCACTGTGTTTTAAATCGCTTGACAGTCTGCGAGGCACTTTTGGAAACCAGCAGCCGTCTTTTTAAAGCAATGATCCCTGAACACGGAAATAAAACCCGAGGAGCAAAGACCTTGGAAAATAAAGGACAAAGTGCAGGGCCCACATGGCCTTTGCTGTGGCTTCCCACGTGTGGCTTTCTGAGCCATGGTTGAGCAGGACATGCTCTGAGTTACACTTCAGAGCCACCACCTCCTCCTCGCTCCATGTGGCAGCCGCTGGCCCTCCTGTCGCCTGTCCCAGTGCTGTCAGCTGCCCGCAGACCCCAGCCCCATGCTAGCTGTAAGTGCAGGTCTCAATACAAGTCAGCAGCAGAGTGGGTGGGCTGAATGGCAAAGCCTCCCCCCTCCATGCATGCCCTCCTTGTTTTCATCGGCCCTCTCCACAGGCGCCAGCTGCCTCGTTTAAGAGCAGCCTTTATGCTGTGCTTCACCTGTATTCCTGGCTCCTTCCAGTAGCTGGCTGGGCTCTTGGGAAGCCTGTGCTGTCTACCCAGGCACAGAGAATCGCAACCCCAGAGTGGAGGAGGGGCACGGCAGGTGGATGGGGAAGGCATGGCTTTCCTTCCTTCTCTCCTAGGAGTCAGAGGAGGGCCAGCCTGCACAAGGCAGAGGTCCAGGGTGAGGGCCAGGACGTCTCCCTTAGGGTGCCCCTCTGCAGAGTCTGAGATCAAAGACAGAGCCTTGTTACAGAGTACAAGCACTCAGGCAGGTGGGCAGCGGGCAAGCAGATCACCTTGCCCTGCCTGGGAGCAGGAGAGAGAGGAGGGCACAGGATCGTGGGAGCTTCTGTGGTCTGGAAACGAAGAGGCCCCACCAGTGGACGACCCCAGCAGCGCCCCCAGCTGGAAGGCCCAGGCTTGACGCTGTTCAGACGTCCTACCTAGGGCCCCCCCACCCTCCGACCCAGCAGGCGCCTTCCTCACCACGGTGCTCAGACTCCTTACCGGGAGAGTTACCAGGCAGCTTTTACTAAACGATTCCCTTATTCAAATTTTTATTTTTCTCTCCTCCTGGTACCAGTGACTGGCCCTGCCCTGGGGCGCCGATGGCATAAGGGGCCATTTCACTGCGATGCTTTCTGAGGTCCGACTTCTCACCTCTGAGTGGCCAGAGTTCTCTTTTGGGCTAAGAAATCCCCAGAGGCCCAGCTGATGGTGGAAAAGAATGTTCACAACTCATCTATTTCTCTGATGTTCCCAAAGAGAGATGCAGCCCACGGAGGGCAAGTCCCCTTCTGCCACGCCCGCCCACCACCCCCACTCCTGGGGAAGCGTGTGCTCTGGCAGCCTCACCCTCGGCACGTCCTCTCCCAGCCAGTGAAAACGTTGCTGTCTTGATTAAAGGCCAACTTAATCCTCCAAACTTCGGCTGCACTTGGGTTGTTTCACAATGGACAAGTATGCTGGGGAAAGCTGCCAGTGTGTGTGCATGTGTGTGTGCACGCCTGCATGCGTAGCCTATGTGCCGGTGTGCCTGCACTGGTGGCGTCGGCGCCTGTGTGCGCATGCGCCCACTTGGCGGTTTGCTTGGACTGGGATCGCGGGACCCGGCCAGCTCCACCGGAGCTCAGCTCAGACGCGGGACCGGGGTCTTTCCGGGACTGCTTCATCTCAGGCCAAGTCCTGCTCCAGCAGAAGCCAAAGGGCCAAACCCTGGTGCAAAGCCCCGAAGTGCTACTGCCGCCCCTCAGACTGCCATGGGGACATTAAACCTTCAACAATCTGGGGCTCCGACGGCTGGTTCTTGGTTCTCTGCCTGGAAAAACAGTAGGCGAATAGTAAAACCTTAAATTCTAACATGTGTAAGTTATACATCTTATTTTCATTTTCAGCCCATGTTCCCCTCTGTAAGACATCAGGAAAAAATTACCGTCTGACTTCTAATATCTCAGTGGAGCATTTATCTCCCAGCTATGATAAGTGATCTTCAATATTTTTTTCCTTTCAGATTAAGAAACAAATTCATTTAATTTTCTTTATTGAATGTGCTCTGGCCTCCCCCCTCCCCTGCCGTGTCCCCACTCTCCTTCCCCTCTCCTCTCAGGCTAGGGACCATTGCTTGCCTGCCCTCCACGTTGCTGCCTTTGCAGGATGGGCGGGTCCATCTGGCACAACCCTGCTCCTCGCCTGCTCCTTTAGCCTTCAGCATGGTCTGTTTCTGCCCACAGCAGAGAGAGGGAGGGCAGCGGCCAGACCTCTGGAAAGCCGATCGAGGTTCTGCAGCCCAGAGTTGGCCGGCTGTAATCTGAACCTTATCTGAACTCCTGGGTCTGAGGGCCTGGTTTGGAGCTCTTGTGAAGACTGGCTGTCTCCCAGGTTGCCAGAACTGAGGCTTCCTGCTCTGGACAACCGGGAAGGTGGGGTGGGAAAGCGGCAGCCTCTCCTTGGGCTCCAGTCGTCTCCTTCAGCCCTGGCACTGGGGGAGTGGCTGAGCGGAAGTGGCAGGGCAGGATAGCACTGCCCTAGGCACACCAGGAGTCTGAGACCCCGAACTCTGGGTAGGTGGTGTGTTTTGCCAGCCTGCTGAGGCACCAGATGGCCACAAGGGAGATGTCAGCTCTGTCTCCAGACAGATAGATGCTCCTTGCTGAACTGAAGCCCTGTGCTCCCATGTTGCAAAATGGCAGGGGCTAACCATGTACTTCTCTGGTTTTCTTAACCATAGGAAAGCGGTGTTAACCTTTGTCATGTCTGACCTGGAGGGTAATGGGGAGATTCAAATAGACCTCTCTTTGAAAAGCACGTTGAAATTATGCACATGCAATTGCAATAGTAATGAGTGATTCAGGACTCAGTGACTGGTCAGCCCCTCTGGAAGGCACTATAGAGGATTTCTGTTGTTGTTTAGTCGCTAAAATGTGTCTGACTATACAACCCCATAGACTGTAGGCTGCCAGGCTCCTCTGTCTATGAAATTCTCCAGGCAAGAATACTGGAAAGGGTTGTCATTTCGTTCTCCAGGGGATCTTCCCAACCTAGAGATCGAACCTGAGTCTCCTGCACTGACAGGAAGATTCTTTACTGCTGAGCCACCAGGGAAGCCCACTATTATGGGATACTTGAGGTTAAAAAAAGAAAGCCATGGCATCGATCCAGCCAGGGGAAGGGCACCTGCCAGGCTAGCCATCCCACAGTGTGACAAGTCCTAGAGCCACAGCCGAAACAGGGTGCAGTGGGAGTGGGGAGAGGCCTGTCTGGGAGCCAGGTCCAGTGCTTGTGCCTAGGGAGGGTAGGTTGCCTGGCAACAAGGCTAAAAGTGTCAGCTGCAGGCAGAGCCGAACTCAGAGGTCCAGACTCCAGTCTGAGGGCAGTGAGGCTGCCAAAAAGTGTTTAAGTACCGTAATTATAGGATTGGGCTGGGATTTGGAGAAAACTAGTGGCCGTGTGGATAGAAATAAGGCAGCGTCAGCAGCACCCCCGTCGCCCTCGTTCCAGCCGGTAGGGCTGGGCAGAGGCTCCACGGATGCTCTGGTGGCAGCGGCAACAGTGACACCGATGACTTTCCCTGAGCTTTGTCTCTTCTCGCTCCAGGGAGTCTCCGGTGGACTGCAGCGTCAGCAAGTGTGGCAAGCTCGTGGGCGGAGGCGAGTCCAACACCATGAGCTATAACAGCTACATGGACGAGAAGAATGGCCCCCCTCCCCCCAACATGACCACCAACGAGAGGAGGGTCATCGTCCCCGCAGGTACTTTGGGAACCCTTTCACTGGGTGCCACCCGTGTCCTCAGTCTTCTGAGCTTGTCGTCCTGGGGGAGGGGCATCTACATCTTCACCTGGTACCCTATTCTCTATGGAAATGCTTAGCAGGGAGAGCTGCACCTTCTTCCCTGACCACCCTCCATGACAGTTTCCCAAATGTCACCGGAACCCTGATGCACAGATTTGGGAAGCCCTGCCCTCAACAGGTCACATCACACTTTCTACCCTCAGTGCCTGGTTCCACGGACAAAGCCTGCCCAGAGAGGCAAGGATCTTCTGAACCCCAAAGGAATCCTGGGAACACCCAGACGTGCCCACCCTTGCCTTTAAGGACAAGAGTGGCCCAGAGTTCTGTCCTGTCCATCGGGCATGCACTTCCTGGCATCCGCAGGACCCACCTTTCCAGAATTACAGCCATCTCTTCCAGGTCAAAATAGAAGCAACTATATTTAACAAAAGGAGTGCCTGAACATGTGCTCAGCACGCTTTGTCATTCTGTAAAAATAGGCTATTTTTCCTAGGTATCGGTACTGTTAGTCACAGAAAATAAAATCATTGTTCAGGCCTTCTGTGTGCTGGCTGGACACCGGCCTCGGCTGGCGAGCTCAGCTGCTTGCTTGAAAAGGGAGGAGAAACTACCCTGTGTAGAGTCCATGCCAGGGAGAAGGAGCCAGAGTGTTCAAATTTGAGGCAGTCAATGACTTACCAAAATAAGTTTACCCGAAAGGCAAACGCCTTCCATTTGGGAACGTGTCAATGCAGTCGTGAATGAGAGCCAAGGATTAGATGTCCCTTTGAGGTAATCCAGAGGAATTTGCGGGTCGGTCTAGAAGGTGTGGCTCTGTAACAGGCCGATCCGTCCTCGGCCCTCTGTATTTCCTTTCCATGGGAAGCTGTGTGTCACCATCTCCTAGGACTGCAGACACATGCTTGTGCTCCAGGCCAGACTCCAGGTGGCAGGGGCAGGGGAGGTGGGCACAGGGGAAGCACCACAGGGGTGGGCTCTCAGGAACGTCTCTGTGCCCTGCAGGACTTGAAAACTGCTCATAAAGCATGTTTATTTCCTTCTTCCATAAACATGTGGCCTCCCAGAGGAAGAGGAAGAATAGCTCCGTATACTGAGTGCCTCCTGGTGCTGGGCACCATGCAAACAGCTTCATCCTTGTGATGTTACTTCTGTCTCTAACATCGAGAAAGGAGCATCTGTATCTGATCGCCCCTCCCTCGGGACACCAGCTAGGAATGTTTAGCTCAGGTGCATCTGTGAGAGCCAAGAGAACTGTGCCTTCTCCCTTCTCATAGAAAGGAGGCAGAAATGAAACTGAGCTACAACTGGCCTGGAGAGAAACTTCTGGACTCCCCACATTGGAGCCAAGCCTCTCCAAGCCTTTGCTCACTTGGAACCAAACTCTTTCCCCCTATTTCTCTCAACAGTGGCCAATATAGGGAGGAAATCTTGAGGACAGAAGAGTTAAGGGGCCAGAGGTTGTCTCTGAACCAAATGTTGACAGCATCTCATTTCCGAAGTCACTTTGGGGAGAAGATAGGGGAAAGAAGGGAGGGAAATGACCAGACTGGCTGACCCTTCAACTCTGAAGTGGTGTTGAAGTACTTTTGAAAAGATAACCAGGGTGGCAGTCTTAGGGGGCCAAAGTCACCGGAGCAGTAAGAGTGAAAATAGCCTAAATTCCCATCAAAGAAGGTTCCAAGCACTTCGTGTCGTGGACTCACTAGCCAGGGCTTCACTTCATTACTTTACTCCTGGCGGGATCTTGCAGCATTATCCTCACACATTTTGGCTTCCTCCTGCTCAGCCTCCTAGACATAAGAGAAAGTCTCACAAATCAAGGCCATAAAACATCGGTGGAACAACCCATTGGATTTATGGTGGGATTTGAAGACAAGCATAAACGAGGGCCCTAGTTCATCCCCAGTTCCAAGTTCAGATGGGAAGAAACTAGGACTAAATCATCCAGGAAATACATTTGGAAGAGCTTAGCACACTCTGGAGTGGAAGATTTATAATTCATTGTGCTGTAAAGGGAGAGAAATAATATTGTGATAGAGCCCAAAGCAAGGGCGGAAATAATAAAATAAAACCTACAGTGTAAAATTGAATTGGAGGCCTTGGATATTCAAAGTGAGAAATTAGGAGAAGCAGGGGCGAGCTGATGAAATAATATGTGACATAATCCAAGTTCCCCCAGGACATTTTTCTTTAGAATTCTGAAATGGTGCAAAATCATTTCCATTTACCAATGGCCCATGCCTAATTGTTCCTGGAGAGTAAAAGAGTGAAACAAAGCAAGAAATTTATGTGAGATTCAGGGAGGGAGAGAGATCTAGACTTGTACAATGTAGCGCCGAGTAGCTCTGCTTTTGGGAGTGATGGCAGAGCACCTCCTAAGTGAGCTAAGACAGTATGGTGAGAGGGAGGAGACATAGGGTGCAGGGATCCTCAGCTAAGTGCAGTCCTTGGAGGCTTTCAGTCGAACCCCAGCTCATACTAGGATTAAAGGTCAAGTTGAGGACTTTAATGTTTCAGGACTCCACTTCCCACCTGCGAAATGAAAATAGCCATTTTTCAGAGTATTCGTAAAAAACAGCACCCTGGAAGCAGTGGGCACCCAGGAGGTGTTCAAAATCTGGACTGTTACAAGTTTCTGGGCATCGGGTGGTTAGTATGAACCCTGCTTCTCTCCCCTTGGCCCTCCTAATCATTCAAACCTGCTCCCATTTTCACCAAGAGCCCTAACAGACCCTTAGAATGAGAAAGTGAGGTGGTAGCACAGATATTCCTACCAAACAGCAGGCTAATAAAACAAGTTCAGTAGAAGCTAGGGGCTACTATTAAGTCTCCTCCCCTCCTCCAGGAAACCTTCCATAATTGCAAATTCACAGTCACCTCTTCTGCCGACCAGTCCTCAAACTGCCACCACAAAAATCTGTTGCTTAATTCTGTGCTTTCCTGCCTGAGTTTTCCTGGGCATGGGTCTTCCTGTGATGAGCATGTTTAACTATTTGTTGGTTTAGCTAATTAGCTCTAATAATTAGGTGCCAAAGAGAAAGCTGGTTATCAAATTGTGATATGTGACAAGATAGAAGGGCTCCACCTACTGTGGAACCTGCTAGAACTCATCACAGCACTCAGAGTACACGTTTCCCCCTGCCATACACACACCTGTTTAGGAAGGAGTCTGAGGGTCCCCAGTGGAGATCTAATACCTTAAGGTCCTAGGACCTCAGCCCTTACATTATTTATCCTCAAGAGTGAAAACATTTTCTCCCTCCAACACCATTTCCCATCTTTGGGGATTCAAATATCCTAAAAACCCTGGGGGGATGATTTTAAAGAGCCTTTAATACAACTGTCTGCAAAAGGAGAAAATCCAAGTTGGAGTTAAGCTGAAGACTTAACACCACTGGGTGTTCCACCTGCACAGATGGAATTGCAGTCAAGTGTGCACGCATGTCTTTTATGCAGCCACAGGAGATATTGCTGTTGCTCCATGAGAACACTGATACTCTTAAGATATGGATGGAGGCCCTTTCCAGAGCCACTGGTCCCTGCTCTAGGCAACTGGGCTTATTTTCATTCTGATGCCGTGATTTCTCAGGCAGAGGTTTCAGCTGCCCTCCAAAGACTTGAAAGAGAACATCCTGTCTAGGTGCATAGTTAGGCGTCTAAGAACTTTTTCAGAGCGCTAAGTGGTTCAGGCTGTACCAGATGCGATGGAGCCAGACGGGTGTTCTGGGAGGACCATCTGGGGCGGGGGTGGGAGGACCACTTTCCCCCTGCAGGAGGGGCACTGAGGAGGAAGGAGACTGGAGAAAGGTGGAGGTGGGGAGAGAGAGGAGAGACAGAGAAGAGGAGGAGGCCTGCCTCTGGCAGCCTTGCTAACAGCCTGTCTCTCCTGCAGACCCCACGCTGTGGACACAGGAGCACGTGCGGCAGTGGCTGGAGTGGGCGATAAAGGAGTACAGCTTGATGGAGATCGACACGTCTTTCTTTCAGAATATGGACGGCAAGGAACTGTGTAAACTGAACAAGGAGGACTTCCTCCGAGCCACCTCCCTCTACAACACGGAAGTGCTGTTGTCACATCTCAGCTACCTCAGGGAAAGTAAGTGGCCGATCCCTTCGTTTCTGGGCAGCGAAACACCCCCAGAGGCTGTAGCGCAAAGTCCCCAGGGCTGGAGAGAACTCTGCCTGGCCGCTCAGGATGCACACTGGTTCCCATAGTGACAGCCCAGGGCAAGGACGTAGGGTCCCTGCCTCAGTTTATGCTGGGTGGGTGCTATAGGAGCGACACCTCTGGGTGTCGAGTTGCCAAGGTCACACTGGCTCCCAGGGACCCTGCAAGGGGGCTGACCCAGTCTTGCCATGTCAAAGGAAGGAAAACAAAACATGAAGAAAATCTAGGGAACTGCAGCCGTGTGTGTGTGTGTGTGTGTGTGTGTGTGTGTGTGTGTGTGTGTGTGTTGAGGGCAGGTCTGCTGGAGGCTGGTTACACCCTTCCCATGAGAATCCTTTTCTGGAAACTACTTTGCCCCACATTAAATAGATGGATGCCCTGGCTGGTTATATCTTGAGCAATGATTTCAAGTTGCTCCAAAATTCTAGATTCACGGGTTTACGTTTTTTAATATTTATACATGAAGTTCTTCTTATTCTTGGGTTTTCTCTGGCACTGCCCGCTGTTACCTACACACACCCTTCTCAGCTAAACAAGGAAGAGTAAAATGCTACGGTTGGGTTAGGATCTGTTGAAGATTCTCCTGGCAGAGTGAGAAGGAAAAGAGCTTTGGAAAGGGAGAATCAGTAAAAGAAAAGGCACAGTTGTCCAAAGGATTTATCCAATACAAGGATTTTCTAAAACCAAGCCCCGTCAGTTTGATAGGAATTTGATCTGATATGAAATATACACAGATATATGAACAGAATGTTGATAAACCCACTAATAACCTCAGCCTTAACTCTTTACCAGAAAAGTGTAAGTTGTGCAGTCGTGTCCAACTCTTTGTGACTCCATTTGACTGTATAGCCCACCAGGCTCCTCTGTCCGTGGAATTCTCCAGGCAAGAATACTGGAGTGGGTAGCCATTCCCTTCTCCAGGGGATCTTCCCGATCCAGGGATTGAACCTGGGTCTTCCACACTGCAGGCAGATTCTTTACTGTCTAAGCCACCAGGAAAGCCCCAAGCAGGTGGAACATCAATAACCCCAAGTACCAAAGGATTGTTCTGTGACCAGAAAAGATGGTACTAAAATGGGGAAGCGGAAGCTACAGGGGAACAGATGTGGTTCATTCTGCAAGGGGTTTTCTAGCAGTCAGCCCTGCCTAAAGATCCACCGGCATCTCAGGATGCAGGGTTTGCTGTCGGTGGCCAAGACTGCAGGGGTTCAGCCTCACAGTGAAGGAGGTTGGTGATTTGAAAGCCCCTTTAAAACTGAAATCCTTGGACAGCGTTTAAAGGCCGCTTTTCCTGGTCTCCTGGCCTCTGGGTGGGTTAGTTTTTCATTTGTTTTCCGTATTCAGTGTGTCTTCAGCTCACCATTCCTGGGACCTTCTATATCCTTCTGCACCAGTGCACTCTGCGAGGTGGGCTGGGGGGCAACACACACTGGCTGTAAAAACGAAGAACTTTTAAAATGCCTTCGGAAGTTTCCACTGGTGCCTCCGGGCTCCCCGGTCACCCCTCCAAGGCGTCTGGTAGGCAGTGGGATTGTGTGGGTGATGCAGTGTATGTTAACACCAGAGGAATTACCTCATGTCTGAGTCTTGCTGCAACATGAGGTCAGCCCAAGAAACGATCATTTCAAAAAAGGGGGCAATTTTCCACCCAGTCTTTCTGAGCTTGGGAGAATGAGCATTTTCTAACAATCTGTATTTCTGTAAGTGTTTATAGGGTGTTTTTTTTTTTTTAAGAAAGGATCTTTGCACAGAGTCCTTGCAGCGATGCTAGCTGGGCAGGGCGGGGGTGGAAGTGGGCACACGGAAGCGGAGCGTGATGGGTGATGAGGAGAGACCACCAGTGAAACAGAAACACTGACCCATTCTGCCTTTCTGTACTGCCCGGCCTCATACAGCGGATGGTCTAGGAATCGCTGGTCCTTTTTCTTTGTTTGTGAGAGAAGAGATAAACAGAGGTGAGGACAGTGACTGTGGGGCCCTTAAAAGGCCCAGTTATCAGATGCCCATGATGGGGAGTGTTCAAGGACATTCTGACTAACGTGAGTGCTGCCCATTTTAAGTCACTTCAGTCGTGTCCGACCCTTTGGGATCCTATACTTGGCCCTCCAGGCTCCTCTATCCTTGGATTTTCCCAGGCAAGAATACTGGAGTGGGTTGCCGTGCCCTCCTCCAGGGGATCTTCCCGACCCAGGGATTGAGCCCAGGTCTCTCCTGTCTCCTACATTGGCAGGCAGATTCTTTACCACGAGTAGCACCTGGGAAGCCCTGACTTATGTGGGGAGATGCCATTCATGCCGTATGATCCCAGCCCCTGCCTTATGGTGGGTCCGTAAACATACCCAGGTCCTCGCTAGGACTTCCTCTCACAAAAGAACTCAAGCCACAGACGCTAAAGCAAAACCAGCCTCTGCTCAGAAGGCCCAGGAGTTCAACATGGTGGTCGTGGATAAACCGTTCAGGAGGCTTCCTATCGGAGGAGAGCAGATAACAAAGAGCAGAGGGCCGAGCAGCCTGGGCAGAAGAGGAGGCCAGACAGTTTGGTTTGGGAGTTGCAGGTAGCGGGGCATGGGAAAGGATGGATTTCTTCTTTCCTTCTCAGAATATTTGTAGACATTAAAAAAGGTAGCCCCAAAGCAATAAAAACATGAAATTTCCAGAAAGGAACTTAGGAGCAGAGCAAATTCCCAGAGCTGAGCAGAGATGAACAAACCACAGATAGGATATAATGCTTGGTGAAACAGCAAAATATAAAGGGGTCTGTGCAAAGTTGGAAAACCATGTCTGCCTGCAAAAGTGAAAATTAAAATACTTGTATTAAGGTTCAAAAAAACTTGCCCCAGCATAGCCTTGTAGTCTGGAGGTTTTTTGAGGACTTTAGGCTTAAAATGATCCCCGCCTCTTTTTCATTGATGTCTAGTCTCTGGGACCCCTGGTGGTGGCTGGTCCACTGAGACCCCTGCAGGAGGTAATGTTTGTGGTGACTGTCCCCTTTCAGTATTGTGGGGAACTCCTGAGGGCCCAGCAACTTGCCTTCAAACACTGCTTTGTTTCCCCAGACTTGTTTCCAGTGGATGTTTTGTGCGGAGGCAAGGAGGCCAGCCCTCAGGGGAGAGGCTGGGGCAGCTGAATGGAGGCCGGGACATGGGTGCTAATTCCTCGTGTTTTGTCATCTGCCCTTTCATGGAGGAGGGGATAAGGTTCAGACAGTTCCACTTTGGCGAGGAGGTGGAAGGAAAACAGCTGAGCTTCTCAGCACAGAGGGAGGAAATACTGCAGGGCTAAGGAAAGTGGATGGAGGAGAGTAGAGTCCTGTAACTTAGCCTTGGTCAGAAGACTATAAAACAGTTGAACCTCTCAGAAGTCTCTGAGCTTTGTGGACTTAATGGAAAAAAGGACAAGGTTAAATTAAGAAGCCCCCCAGTGACTCAGTGGCAAAAAATCTGCCTGCCAGTGTAAGAGATGTAGGTTCGATCTCTGGGTTGGGAGGATCCCCTGAAGAAGGAAATGACAACCCACTCTAGTATTTCGCCTGGGAACTTCCATGGACAGAGGGGCCTGGTGGGCTACATGGGGTCAGACAGGACTTGGTGACTAAGCAACAGCAACATAATATTTACACTTTCACAAAAGGTGCTTGAGTATTTATTGGTGGTCAAGGAAAGGAGCTATACTTTTAAATTTTAAAAACCAAGTTTCAGATTAAAATGTATTTTCCATGATGGAGAAGAAATATCAGTGTCCTAAGCACTGCCTAGCATGCTAGGATGTACCTGGCCTGCCCAGCGGCTCCTTACCCTAGCTTTTCAGCCAGCCCGGACTAAGTGGCTGTACCTGATACTGCCCCTCCGTAATGTCACTCGCTCTTGAAATGGGAGGAGGACAGGTCTGGAGAGATGCCCACAGTGCTTGGGATCATTCTGTTGTCCCCTGGGGACACCAGGGCTCACACTGCCTCTGCCCAGGTGTCATCCACTTTACGGGGACAAGATGCCCGCTTGTGGACACGATGGACAGCTGATTATAAATTCCCATTTTAAAGCCGAAGCCACTGAGGCCTGGAGTGCTTCAGAAATTGGTTCAAAGGCACCCGGCCCGTAGAGAGCAGCTTGGTGTCTAAGACCCAGGTTTCCTGAGTCCTGGGCTGCAGCCAGGCTCACAGGCTGACACTCTGAAGTCAGAGGCCAGGCCTTACAGAGAGTGCCCACTTACGTGGGCCACCTGGTCTTCCCTCTCCTGCTGTGGGGTTAGACTCAGGCCCTGGCCACACACACAGACTCACCCGTGGAGGGCCAGGCCACTTTCCCCACAGCATTATCTGTTTTCATTGTACCTAGAGATAAATGCTTTCTGTAAAACTTCCTTGTGTCCTCCTAGAATGAGGCTGCTTAGGACAAACCTATCTGGGTGCCAGCCCTGCCCTTCTGCCTTCCTCGGGGCGCCCTACACCCTGGACCCGCCAAGTGGCCCCATCAGTATCTCTCGTAGGCACACCTTGTTTGGCAGAGGCCGTATTTACAGTCTCAGGCTGCGGGAAATGAGATTGGGTGTCATACGGCAAGACTGGGACAGACCTCAGAGGAAGTGGGAGCTGTCCCCAGTGGCAATTCAGACCCAGGGCCACTGGGGGGAGTTTGGGCCTGAAGGGTCCCCGACTGGGTGGCTGGAGGCAGAAGAGCCTTTTTCCACCCTATGGCAAGTCCTGTTCTGTCTATCTGCGTCTGACCTGGGAAACAGGCGAAGAAATCGCGTTTTGAAATAGTGGCAGCGCTAGAGACATGAAATATATTGGGTGACAGGGAGACCACAGCAAAGGTATCTATCTTGATTCCCATTTTTAATTTAAACTTAATAGAAAACACATTCTGTGTTTTGTGGCGCTCCCACCGGCCTCCTCAGATGTTCGGGCAAAGGTGATGGGTCCCGGCAATTAAGCGGGTGAAGTATTACCCCTTCCAGGCCGGGTCTGACCGGTGAAGGAGAACAAAAGGCCAGGTTTCCCCAGACTCAGCCATCAGCCAGGCTGTTTCTAGCACAGAGCCTCCTTCCGCCTCCCTCCCCACCTGCACCCTCCAGCCAGAGCCATTGATGGCAACGCAGAGAAAAGGGAGCCCCGCTTCAATAGGCTGGCGGTGGGGCTGGCGAGGTCTCTGCAAGGCGGGAGACAAAGCCTTTGGCGCTCAGACGGTCATTGTCTCGGCTGCAGGTGCCCCAGATGAAGACCAGGTCCGTTGTGGTGGGGGTGGGGGGCACGGGGCTGAAGAAAGCCTGATTGTTGGGCTCCCCACACCTGCAAGCTTCCCTCTGTTCATTTCCAGCCTCTTTCAGATCCCAAATACTGTACCAGTGAGGATGGACTCGACAATGGGAAATGATTTTCTCCTTGTGCTTTCACGTGGGGAAGCCTGTTCCATTAACAGCAGCCCCTCCGTGCTTTCCAGGGCCCCCAGTATGTAGATAAACATGGATGCCTGTATGCATGTATAAAGACATCAACGGAGAAGGCAATAAATGTTTTAATTAAAGTATTGAACAGAGAGAAGTGCAAAAATCATAAATGCACAAGTCAAAGAATTAACACAGTGTGAAGCCGCTCACTCATATGAGCAACCCCAGGTCAAGGAGGAGGCTGAAAGCCCCCGTGTGTCCCCTTTCCATCAACACCCCTCGCTTCTTTCCCCAAAGCAACCACTGTCCTGATTCCAGCACCTTAAGTGAGTGCTGCCTGTCTCTTAGATGGAGCGGACTGAGCAGGTTTTGTAGATAGACCAGAATGGATAGCCTGTTTCCTGGGCTTGCTGGCTGTGTGACGCTGGGCAGATTGCCTGACTTCTCTGAATGTTGATTCCCTCATCTGTATGAGGATTAAGTGAGGAAACAGAGAGAAAGCATCCGGCAGAGGATAGCAGAGCATAGGCTTCCCTTCTCACCGCACAGCCTGTTTCCTCTGACCAGGAGGTGTTCACCGAACACAGAAGGGGCCCCAAAGCAGGAGGGAGACATTCCCAAGGCACGGAGTGAGAGGCCGCACTCCAGGGAGGACCTTTCTGCCTCTAAATGCATTCCTTTAAGGAAAGAGTGTGCCTTGCCACTCTGGGTAGCCTGAGGAACTGGCTAAATAAACTGGTTAAATAAAAACAGGAGGAGAGAAGGAAAAGTTGGTCCCTTGGGAAGGAGATCAGACTCCGGGAGTCAGCCCTCCACGGGCAGGCAGGCAGCCTCTCCTTCTGGGGAGAAATTTGAACCAAGAACAGTCTTCAGGGTAGAATCCTTCTCCAGGGTTACCATGAAATATGTATTTCACGCAGGCTTTGCCAAGGTCAAATGACCCTTTCTCTAGGCTTTCTGGGAGTTTCCTGCGGAATTCACGTGTGCCCAAAGAAGAACTTGCACCAAGGGGAGAATTTAATAAATGCGGTTTATCTAAGCTTCGTGCTCTCTGCTGCATCTGCGCTAATGACTCAGGCAGTTCGGTCCTCTGAGACCATCATTTTTCTTTATTTGCTCCAGCCATGAGGTTTCTGCCTGAGGCAGAGAATGTCGGGGACAGGGAGGCAGACATTCTTGGTCTTACTCCGGAGACTGTTTTCGCTTCCCTCGGAACGCTTGCTTCCTTTCTGTAACCTCCTTCCAGTCGTGGAGGGTTACTTCTTATTGCAGCAGAACTCATTCATAACTCTAATTCCAGAGGGCAAGACAAATGCCCAGCGAGCTTTTTCATAAAGAGTTTATTGTGGTCATTGTGGTGTCTGCAAGAGCAGGGATGTAAAAATAATCGTGGTAGTGCCTAGCGTGCTTTGAACACTCATTGTGAGCCAAGGTCTGTTGTGAGCAGTTGTGTGTATTACTTCAGTCAGTTGTGTGTATTCAGTCTTCACAACAACCATATCAGGTAGGTGTTATTATTGTCCTGTTTCATGGAGGAGGAACCTGTGGCTTGGAGAGATGAAGCAAATTGATGGTTACCAGGCTGGCAAGTGGTGAGAGGCAGGTCTGACTTTAAACTCTCATTCGCATAAAGATCTATATTAAATGAAGTGTAAGAATCACTCTGTGCTCGACTTCTTTGAGAATGGAATAACCAAATGCATCCGCTTCTCGGATATTCCAGGCATGTGACTGCCTTCTTTCTAAAAGTATCTCCACCTAGCCGCACTTTGGCACAAAACTGTCTCAATCCCACCAGCATCCCTGCACTTTTTTTTCTTTGGCCTGGAACTGTTTCAAAGCTGAAGGGCATATCGCCTAAGCCCAGAGTCAGTGATTCTAGCCAGTTGGATGGTTCTTCCAAAATTCTCTTGGTCGCCTGGCCTGAAAGGGCCCACAACTTCCTGAGGCACACAACCAAACGCCCACGGCTGGGTGAGGCAGGCGCTTCACTCCGTGTCCCTTCCGTGACTTGAGGCTAAAAATAGGAATGTCTGGCAGGCCATTCCCTTCTCCGGAGCCCTGGCACCTAAGTCTGTCCACTTGGTCCCAGGGATCAGGGAAAGGATTGTTTAGAAAGACTTTTTAGCCTCTAATACTCATGTCCAGTCTTTCATGTCCTTTGTGAAAACAGATTCTAGCCCTCTGGATCAAACTTCAGAGCCTCAAGGCGGAGGGCAAAAATGCCTCCATTTCCCAAAATAAAGCTCTTGGGCTTGCTGGAAACAGAGGAACAAGCCCGGTTTTAGGAATGGGCTCAGTTGCTCAGTCGCATCCAACTCTACGACACCAGGGACTGTAGTCCTCCACGCTCCTCTGTCCATGGGATTTCCCAGGGAAGGATACTAGAGGGGGTTGCCATTTCCTCCCCCAGGGGATCTTCCTGACTCAGGGATCGAACTTGCCTCTCCGGCATTGGCAGACAGGTTCTTTACCACTAGTGCTACCTGGGAAGCCTAGGTTTTAAGAAAGAGGGGGAATTTTTTTTACACGCGAGAGAAGAGAAAACTAGAAAATGCCCAGACTAGTGTTTGCTAAGAATAGTTCTGCATGAACATTTAATTTTAAAAGATTGTACGTCAGCAACCTTCGATGACAGGAAATTCAGTGTATTGTGGCTTATGTCTAGTTGTGTTCTCTTAGACATGAGTAAAGGGAGACACAGGTTGCTCTGAGGAGCGCTGCCACCCCCATCCCACCCCCAGCTCCTAGCACTCTCTCCACCAACGTGACCATTCAAGCACCTTGCCAACCTGTCAACCCAAAGGACATCAGAGCAGGAAGGACCTGGCCAGACCTCTCCTCCAGGGCATGGCAGTGCCAGCGGCAGCCGGATCTGGCCAGCACTTGCCCGTGGACAACACAGAGAGATGTTCCACAGAGGTGGGATTTACTCTCTGGTCTTGATAAAACGTTTGCCTTCTTGAGTTGAAGATGAAGAAATCAAGGTGCAGACCAGTAAAGTCGCTCATTCACGATCACACAGGGAGTCGGTCACAGGACCAGAACACTGCCTGCAGCCGTGTGTCCCTGCTGGGCTGTAGAGACCCAGGAACTCCAGATCCTTCATTACGGCTGCTGCGAGGCCTCATGTGTGACCCACCCACGAGCATTCTGTCTTAGCTTCCTCGGACCTTGACCCCAGGAACCCGTGATAGTCTTGCATGTTGGCCCCCCAAATGGCTGGCATTAACTTTTTCCTTCTCTCAAGGAGTCATCTGTCCCTCCATTCTCCCTGTCTCCTCCCCTCCCCTACTCATTCTCATCCATCCCATTTCCTGGTCTTGATCTTGGAAGTTTGTCTGGGACACAACCTGATGTTTTTGCTTCGCCTTTCAGGTTCACTGTTGGCCTATAACACAACCTCCCACACGGACCCGTCCTCACGGCTGAATGTCAAGGAAGGTGAGTGTGTTCTCTCAGGCGTGTAGAGTGTAGAAGGACGGTCCCCTGTACCAGTCCAGGACTGTCTGTGATGGAAAGACTGAGATGGGGAACGTCAAGTGTGAGCCCCAAGTCTCTTGTCCATTTGGCTTTTTTAGAAACCTAAGCTGATCCCCTTTGTGCTGCTCATTGCAAAAACATGACAAGGGTGTAAAATATCTTGTGATAATATCATAAAAATACAACCTGAGGCTATTACTCCATGAAAGAAAGCATGTTGCTCTTGGAAGAAAATGGATGCTACTCAC
This sequence comes from Madoqua kirkii, assembly GCA_006408675.1. Lineage (NCBI taxonomy): Eukaryota > Metazoa > Chordata > Mammalia > Artiodactyla > Bovidae > Madoqua > Madoqua kirkii. The sequence goes on from SJYC01132655.1 coordinate 31,907, forward strand.
TTTCAAAAGCTGAAAGGCAGGGGCTTTCTCTGTTGAAGAAAATGAAGTAAAGTTTTCGAGGATTCTTGCAATGTCACATTTTTGGGGTTGTTTTTGGTAAGACATTTTAGTACTACCAATTCATTTTTAAAGTGCTGACTTGAGGATATGGTCTAGTTTGCTTGGTTTGGTTTGGTTTGGTTGAGAGAGAAAGAAAATCATCTCAGAAAATGGTTTTCTCTGGTGAGGGTTTTAGCAAACATTATAACACTTTTCTATCATCTCTATTTGTGAAACAGTCTTGTGGAGATTTCCTGATCCAGATACTGTTAGATTCTGGGCATTTAAACAAGTGAATAATTCATAGTACCTAGTTTAAGGGAGAGAAAAAAATGTGAGTGAAAAAATATCTGCCAGAGGCAAAAGAAAAATTTCCTGGAGGAGGGGCATTTTGAGTGGGGCTTTGAAGGATGAGTAGGAGTATGATAAGCACTCTCTTCCTTGGCTCTCTCTCCTTTAATACTTTTTCTTTAATGCACACCTACCACATAGAATGAATGAAGGCAGAAGTTGTCGATATTGGTTACATGGAATCAGCACAGCATAATATCGCAGAGAAACATAAGGCTCTTCTACGGGAAGAATCTTAGAGACCACTTAGTTCAAAATTGTCATGGAGGAAACAGAAACCCAGTGAGCTTGGGTGTTTTGACCAAGTTCACACCTTCTATCACATGAGACTTCCTGTTTCCTGTTAACAGTTTATAATCAGATGATGACCAGACAGTTCTGTGGAGGAAGTATTCAACATAATGAATCTGTTTGTGAACTTTCCTGATTTTCTGCAACTTTCTTCACCTCCTACCCCACCCTTGGCCAGTCCTATTTATGCTACTGTTTTCTTTCAAAATCAGAGTTACTGGCTTTTGCCATAAAAAAACTGAAGTCATATTGACTCATTGTACAGTCCAAGCCACATTTTATTAGGTGACCCACTTAACCATCGCATTGCAGACATCCATAAAAGAAAAAATGTGCTACAATGGCAAACACATTAGACTGAGGTCAGAACACCTCTGGTTTACTTTGGGGAAATCACTTCATGCCCCGAACCTCAACTTCCTGTCAAGTAAAAGGGCCAAATTAAGCCAGTAAGAGGGCTTCCCTGGTAGCTCAGCGGTAAAGAATCTGCCTGCAGTGCAGGAGACTGGGATTCGATCCCTGGGTTGGGAAAATCCCTTGGAGAAGGGAATGGCAACCCACTGTAGTATTCTTGCCTGGAGAATCCCATGGACAGAGGGTCTCAAAACAGCTGGACATGACTGAAGCAACTGAGTACACACACACAGAAGCCAGTAAGAATCCTCCCTGACTTCGGAGTTCTTGGGTTTTAAGGAGATGACCCTGCAGCCTCAGGTGAGGCTCTCCTTCCATCCAGGGTCCCCTCTCTGCTCTGATCTGGTTTGCTTACTGAGCTTTCACTTCACCTGCAGGTAGGGATCCACTTCTTGCAAGGAAGGAGGATGAGAAGGAGGGAGAAAAGGGTGAAAGAAGGCAGAGAGGAGACCCCTCAAGCTCATGCAGGGCTGCAGGCTGAGACCTGCTGATGATAGCAGGATTAACCAGTGAGACTGTGGGGCGGACCCAGTGACAGGGCATCCGATATTGGACTTTAAATATAGGTTTCTGTTAAGAAGCAAGTGTGTCTGGGTTGAACCGATTATTGACTGATTATTATTGCGCTGGTTATTGACTCGTGACTCCTGCTTAGCTCTCAGCCTGGGGTCTTAGCTCGCAGCCTGCCCTCTACCTGCACTACGCCCCTTCCTTTCCTGGGTCCTTTTGTGTGTGTACCTGTTATTGACTCATTGTACAGTCCAAGCCACATTTTATTAGGTGACCCACTTAACCATCGCATTGCAGACATCCATAAAAGAAAAAATGTGCTACAATGGCAAACACATTAGACTGAGGTCAGAACACCTCTGGTTTACTTTGGGGAAATCACTTCATGCCCCGAACCTCAACTTCCTGTCAAGTAAAAGGGCCAAATTAAGCCAGTAAGAGGGCTTCCCTGGTAGCTCAGCGGTAAAGAATCTGCCTGCAGTGCAGGAGACTGGGATTCGATCCCTGGGTTGGGAAAATCCCTTGGAGAAGGGAATGGCAACCCACTGTAGTATTCTTGCCTGGAGAATCCCATGGACAGAGGGTCTCAAAACAGCTGGACATGACTGAAGCAACTGAGTACACACACACAGAAGCCAGTAAGAATCCTCCCTGACTTCGGAGTTCTTGGGTTTTAAGGAGATGACCCTGCAGCCTCAGGTGAGGCTCTCCTTCCATCCAGGGTCCCCTCTCTGCTCTGATCTGGTTTGCTTACTGAGCTTTCACTTCACCTGCAGGTAGGGATCCACTTCTTGCAAGGAAGGAGGATGAGAAGGAGGGAGAAAAGGGTGAAAGAAGGCAGAGAGGAGACCCCTCAAGCTCATGCAGGGCTGCAGGCTGAGACCTGCTGATGATAGCAGGATTAACCAGTGAGACTGTGGGGCGGACCCAGTGACAGGGCATCCGATATTGGACTTTAAATATAGGTTTCTGTTAAGAAGCAAGTGTGTCTGGGTTGAACCGATTATTGACTGATTATTATTGCGCTGGTTATTGACTCGTGACTCCTGCTTAGCTCTCAGCCTGGGGTCTTAGCTCGCAGCCTGCCCTCTACCTGCACTACGCCCCTTCCTTTCCTGGGTCCTTTTGTGTGTGTACAGTGCTGTGCCGGGCTTTCTGGGGCTTCTGCAGGAGCTGCTCCTCTTCTGACATGAATGAACTGCAGTCTCCAGGCAAGCGAGTGCTGCCAGACCCTCAGTCAGGTGGCGCCGGGCATTTATCTCCCAGCATTGGCCCTGGTCTCCGGAGACGTCTGCGCTTTGCAGGTGCATCTTTTGTCCACGCGTAAAGCTTTCCACTTGAGATGTCTTGCTGCTCCAGCGGCTCCCCCCTCCAGAGGTGGTCCAAATCGGTCTAAACGGCCCATGGTCCACAAAACAAAAGTACATTAGCAAGACAAAGCTAGCCACACTCCTCGCTCCCTCCCTTTCACCCTCCACCCCACCCCTCTCTCTTCTGCTTTTCTCTAAGAGCAATCTTGAGTTCTTAAAATTTTAAATGGAAAAATAAAGAGAAGGCATGGGGCAACCTTAGCTCCGCCTTCTTTGAATAAGGTTCACGCACAGCCCCAAAGAAACCCAGAGCCCCTCAAGAGATCCGGAGCTCTGTGGGTGTGTGGTGTGTGTGTGTGTGTGTTTCACAAAGGACAGGTGCTGGCATCAAGCACAAAAGAAAGTTGAGGAGGTGAACGCTTCTGTGAATGCGCCTTCACTGTGCTTATCCAGTGAGAATGCCTTTTTACTTTAAAATGGCATAATCACCCTTCCAGCTTGTCTCTTGAAAACTGTTGTACTCTCTAAGGGCTATTGGTGCCCAGGAAGTAAGACTAGCTTTTAAAAATCAATTTGTAACAGTCTTTAAGCCTTAAGGTTTTGTTTTGTTTTTTTTTTTTTATGTCGACCATTTGTAAAGTCTTTATCAAATTTATTACAATTTTGCTTCTGTTGTTCATGTTCCGGTTTTGGGCCCCAAAGCATGTGGAATCTTACCTCCCTGACCAGGGATCAAACCTACATCCCCTGCATTGGAAGGCAAAGTCATAACCACTGGACCGTCAGGGAAGTCTCTAACCTTTTTAAAATTAAATATTCTGTGGTCACAGATTGGACCCAGCTAGAACAATTATCCTCTCTCTACCTGTTACCAAGGCTAATGCTCTTAGAAAATAAATTAGAATGGAAGCAATTGTTGAGATGATGAGATGGCTAGGTAGCATCACTGACTCAATGGACATGAACTTGAGCAAACTCCCAGGAGACAGTGAAGGACAGGGAAGCTTGTCGTGCTGCAGTCCTTGGGGTCACAAAGAATCGAACATGACGTAGTTCCTGAACAACTGCAACAGTTGTTACCCATTGGCAAGAGCAGCCTCCACTGTCACCTGCATAGGATTCTGCAATGCCCCCGGCACTCTCACAAGCTTTGCCTCTCTGCTTTTAAGTCTGGCAACGTCCCACAAGGTAGACAGAATCAGTCTTGTTTTTCAGACAGAGAAACTGAGGTTCAGGACTGTTAGTGATGACTTGAAAGACACACAGCTATTTAACAGCAGAAAAAGGATTCAAACCCAAGTTGTAGGATTCAGAATCCCTTGCTTCAGATCGTCCTCCTGACATACACAGCATTTCCCTTCTAGCTGGCTTTTCATGAAGGCAACACCTTGTCTAACTGTAGTGTGGGTGGAGACTTGAATTTTTTCCATTATGTTTCTCTGTCCCTGCAATTTTCTCACTATCATCTCCAACCACATCCATGCATTGTCCTCTCTTCCCAAAAGTGACTTCATACAAAGCCCCCGCTTGGCTTACAACCTCGTCCTCACTGAGCAGAGCATGAGCTGGAGAACTTCGTAAAATAACTGATGCCCTAGGACAAATATTGTATGACTCCACTCACAGGAGGAACTTTAAGTCAACAAATTAATAGAGACTGGAGAAGTGGCAGGGTGGTTGCCAGGGGCTAGAGGAGGGAAGAATGGGACGCTATTGTTTAATGGGCACATAGTGTTTCAGTTTGGAAAGATGAAAGAGTTCTGATAGTGATGATGGTTGGGCAATGTGAATGTACTTAAATGCCACTGGAATGTACACTGAAAGATGAGCAAAATGGTAAATTTTATGCAACGTATGTTTTCCTCAATGAAAACTGCAAAAACACATGAAAAGATGTTCAGCGTTGCTAATTATTAGGGAAAGGCATATCAAAACCACAGTGAGGTACCACCATACAACAGTCAGAGCAGTCTTCATCAAAAAATCTACGTCTGCTGGAGGGTATGTGGAGACGAGGAAACCCTCCTACGCTGTTGGTGGGAACACAAATTGGTGCAGCCACTATGGAAAACAGTATGTAGGTTCCCTAAAAACTAAATCCAGAGCTACCATATGATCCAGCAATCCCACTCCTGGGCATAAATCCAGAAAAGACAAGAACACTAATTCGAAAAGATATGCACACCCTAATGTTCATAGCATCGCTATCTACAATAGCCAAGACAGGGAATCAACCCAAGTGCCCATCAACAGATGAATGAATAAAAAAGATGTGTTATATATACCATGGAATATTAGCTATTAAAAAAGAATGAAATAATGTCATTTGCAGCAACATGGATGGACCTAGAGATTATCCAACCAAGTGAAGTGAATCGGTCACAGACAAATATATCACTTACATGTAGAATCTAAAAATTTATAAATGAATCTATTTACAAAAAAGAAACAGATTCTTAGGCATAGAAAACAAACTTGTGGTTACCGAAGGGAAAAGGGATAAATTAGGAGTATGAGATTAACAGATACATACCACTGTGTATAAAATAGCAACATGGATTTACTGTATAATAATCCTAATTTATCCCTTCCCCTTTGGTAACCATAAGTTTGTTTTCTTTGCCTATGAATTATACATATATATATATATATGTATGTATGTATGTATGTAATCTGAATATGTATTATATAACTGAAAAAAAATACTGGAAAAGTCAAAATAAAAAATGTTTTAAAATACTGATGCCCGGGTCCCAAACACAACTTACTGATTCAGAATCTCTAGGAGTGACAGGTGGGATTGGGAACTTTTTCAAGATCTCCAGGTTACTCTTAAACCTGCAGCCACAACTGACCAGTGCTGTCCTACAGGGCAGACATGAACAGAAAGAGGGGAGGGAGGCCCATCTCCTAGCCACCCAGGTTTTCTTGCAAACACACTGGATGGTTGATCTTGGTTTTTCCTGGCCTGAAACCCACCTCAAAAAGGAAGGGCAGGACCTCCTGGTGTACTTAGGGAAGAACAGGTTGACTTGACTACAGGAAGATTTGTTCGGTTTCATCCTTGTCATTGATGAGGTTAACCTTTATTGATCTTGACCTGAGCTTTACCTGAGTCCATCACTTCAGCCCTCAGAAATCTCTTTCTTGTATGGTCTCACCATGTGTATCTAAATAGTAATTGGGAAACTTCTCTGGTGGTCCACTGCTTTAGACTTCATGCTTCCAATGCAGGAGGCAAGGGTTCAATCCCTGGTTGGGGAACTAGGATCTTACCTGCCACACAGCACAGCCAAAAAAAATTTTTTTTAAATTAGTAATTGGGATCGGAGTCAGCAACCTGATTTTATCAGGAGGGCACTGGGGTTCTGGAAGTTAAATGGCTGTTTTAAGCACATAGTGACATCCTCTGACCTCCACACCCAGGCGCAAGTGTGTCCGTCCTGGATGCAGGTCAGAGCAGCCGTGCCCTGGGCCCTTCCAGCACACCCCTGAAATGCTGCTTTGCATCCTAAACCTCATGTCCTCAGCTCCTCGTGCTGGTTACATTTAAATGCCTCTGACTCTCCAAAAGTCGGAGGATACTGAGCTTGTTGTTTATGAACTCCTGGAACTCATAAACCATAAGCCCAGCCGTGGAGCCTGAGCCTCTGCCGTTTGCCCGGAAAGCCTTTCAGGACCTGCTATGGAATGCAAACTGCTCCTCCTCCATGTGGGCCGCTGGCGGCCTGCAGAACAGCCCTGGCCTGCCGTCACCTGAGCTGATGGATAAAAAGTCTGTCTGCTCGCACGCTGAATGTGGGAGAGAGAGGGGGAGAAACCAGCATTCCGTGTCCTTCAGAGTGAAATGCCTAACCACTGCTGAAGATCATGCTAAGGAGAGCCCTGCTGGCTTGAGATTTCCAATGGTGGGGCCTGTGTTACAGCCAGCACCATCATTCTGCAGACCCTCATTGTTTGCTGAGCATTTGCAGGTCTGTTATCTCATTTGCACCTCTCACTCTCCATCCCCATGAGCTGGCAGGGCTGGTATTATTATCACCCTGGATCTGCAGATTGTGGAAACTAGGTACAGAGAGGTTACAGGGTTCACTTGAAGTCCCCGACGTCTCAGGACAGAGCAGGACTCAAACACACATCCCTACTGTTCTTTCCTCCCTCTGGTCTGCTTCTCATCTCAGCATTTAAGCATCTGATGACTTTTTTAAAATTTTATTTTATTGAAGTATCATTGATGTACAATGTTGTGTTAATTCTGCTATATAGAATAGTGACTCAGTTATACACATTTATACAATCTTTTTCGTCTTTCCCATTACAATTCATCATGGGATGTTGAATATAGTTCCCCATGCAATATGGAAGGACCTTGTGGGTTATCCATTCTTTATGTAATAGTTTGCATCAAGTCTGGATGGTTGATCTTGGTTTTTCCTGGCCTGAAACCCACCTCAAAAAGGAAGGGCAGGACCTCCTGGTGTACTTAGGGAAGAACAGGTTGACTTGACTACAGGAAGATTTGTTCGGTTTCATCCTTGTCATTGATGAGGTTAACCTTTATTGATCTTGACCTGAGCTTTACCTGAGTCCATCACTTCAGCCCTCAGAAATCTCTTTCTTGTATGGTCTCACCATGTGTATCTAAATAGTAATTGGGAAACTTCTCTGGTGGTCCACTGCTTTAGACTTCATGCTTCCAATGCAGGAGGCAAGGGTTCAATCCCTGGTTGGGGAACTAGGATCTTACCTGCCACACAGCACAGCCAAAAAAAATTTTTTTTAAATTAGTAATTGGGATCGGAGTCAGCAACCTGATTTTATCAGGAGGGCACTGGGGTTCTGGAAGTTAAATGGCTGTTTTAAGCACATAGTGACATCCTCTGACCTCCACACCCAGGCGCAAGTGTGTCCGTCCTGGATGCAGGTCAGAGCAGCCGTGCCCTGGGCCCTTCCAGCACACCCCTGAAATGCTGCTTTGCATCCTAAACCTCATGTCCTCAGCTCCTCGTGCTGGTTACATTTAAATGCCTCTGACTCTCCAAAAGTCGGAGGATACTGAGCTTGTTGTTTATGAACTCCTGGAACTCATAAACCATAAGCCCAGCCGTGGAGCCTGAGCCTCTGCCGTTTGCCCGGAAAGCCTTTCAGGACCTGCTATGGAATGCAAACTGCTCCTCCTCCATGTGGGCCGCTGGCGGCCTGCAGAACAGCCCTGGCCTGCCGTCACCTGAGCTGATGGATAAAAAGTCTGTCTGCTCGCACGCTGAATGTGGGAGAGAGAGGGGGAGAAACCAGCATTCCGTGTCCTTCAGAGTGAAATGCCTAACCACTGCTGAAGATCATGCTAAGGAGAGCCCTGCTGGCTTGAGATTTCCAGATGGTGGGGCCTGTGTTACAGCCAGCACCATCATTCTGCAGACCCTCATTGTTTGCTGAGCATTTGCAGGTCTGTTATCTCATTTGCACCTCTCACTCTCCATCCCCATGAGCTGGCAGGGCTGGTATTATTATCACCCTGGATCTGCAGATTGTGGAAACTAGGTACAGAGAGGTTACAGGGTTCACTTGAAGTCCCCGACGTCTCAGGACAGAGCAGGACTCAAACACACATCCCTACTGTTCTTTCCTCCCTCTGGTCTGCTTCTCATCTCAGCATTTAAGCATCTGATGACTTTTTTAAAATTTTATTTTATTGAAGTATCATTGATGTACAATGTTGTGTTAATTCTGCTATATAGAATAGTGACTCAGTTATACACATTTATACAATCTTTTTCGTCTTTCCCATTACAATTCATCATGGGATGTTGAATATAGTTCCCCATGCAATATGGAAGGACCTTGTGGGTTATCCATTCTTTATGTAATAGTTTGCATCAAGCATCTGACATTTTAAACATTTCTTTAATTGATGCTTTAAATTTCCCCAAAGCAGGTGTTCATATCATATTTCAGCCTTATAGTGTATTGGTTTAAAACTCAGGCTCTGGGCTCAAGCTAGGTGAACTTAGTCAAGTCATTTACTCTTTTCTACCTCAGTTTCCTCATGGGTAGAATGAGGACAGGCTTAAGGCACTTTCAGGGGTAATATCGTATGCGTAAATCTCTTACCAGGTGTCTGACACGGCCGTAAGTGTTCAGTGTCTTAGCTCCATGAATTACAGTAGTAATTGGTAGTATTATCACAAAATCATTAGAATACTCTTGCTGGTTTACTACCTATTGACATAATGCCCAGGGTTGTGAAGGACACCATAGTAGATGGCATGGTAACACTGAGATGGACAAGTTGTTTAAAATCTCAGCAGGGATATTCACATGTGGAACGATTAAGGAATAATATGAAACCGCTTTGATCAAATGGAAAAATGCATGCGACCTACAAGAAGCTCCCTAAGAGTTAGAAAGTCATTCAGTGTTAAAGTGGACCATTCACTCTGAACCTTTCCTGGGACAGAGGCAGTGGGAGGCTAGAGAAGGCATGGGTCCCCCCACGACCACACAGAGGGTGAAGAGCTTCACCCAGGACCTTAGTCAGAACTCGTGCCCTCCTCCACCCAGTACACATCTCTTCATTTATTAAGAACCCACTATGTATGGAATGCCACACTGAGCCTCAGAAATGTGGTGCCCAGCCAGCTACCCTTAAGGGGTTGTAGTCGGAGACAGATGGGCCAGTAAGTCAATGCTGTGTGTTGTTTATGGCTGATAAAACACCACGTCTCACCACTTCCCTCTGCATTTTCAGCCCCTACGGGATGTCCTTGATAATTTAATGATAGAGATCACAGTGAAAGATGGGAGAAGATCTGGAAGGACCCAGCATAGTGGCGATGGAAATGGGTGTTGAAGAAGAGGAGGTGGGCATCAGAGACACCAGTCAGCACATCTGGGTCTGTCCTGCGTGGGGGCTGCATGGGCACAGGCTGGGTTTGGGGGACAGAACCCAATGCTCTCCCCTGGTGCACCTTATTGTGCCCCTTGGGAGCACCAAGTTCCAGTTTTATGACGTGTGCATGGTAGGGGAGGCTTGGGGAGGGACTCTTGGTGGTGTTCATGAAACCGATAGACAGGTACAGTCCCATTCTGTGAGAAGGAAGCTTAGCAAAGGAGCCAGGGATTTGCTTCAAAGTAGTTGGGGCAGAGAAGGGGCATGGGTAGATGCGGGGGAGAGCTGGAGTCAGGCTGGCCGTGAGTTCATGCCTGTTAAAGCTGAAGGGCCCTCCGCAGTACAATACATCTTTCTCTCTGCTTTCCTACACCTTGACATTTTCCATGATTTAAAAGATGCTGCAAGAAGTTTTGCTTTGATGGAGAAGATGCGGATGCATGCAGAATATCGATTCCTGTGCCCTGTGTGTGTGGCCGTGAACAAGGGTAGCAGGTTAGGGGTTCAGCGTAGGGGGTGGGGTCGAGGCAGCATCCTGAGTGAGAGTCTAGGCGGGGTGAACGTGTGTTTGGCAGGGCCTTGGGCCTGTGTGCATTGCCCTGCACGGGGTTGGTCTGGAACATGTGTGCCTGAAGGAAAAGGCCAGTAATGCTGTGAGGTAATGGCCTGTTATTTTTAGGGAGTAAATAACATCTTCATGGAGCAGGTTGTGTGGCTCCACAGGCTCTGTCTGTGTCCGCTAACGTGCACTTAAAATGTGAGGGTATCGAGGCCTCCTGGGAGGGAGGGCCTGTTAAGAACTTTGTCATTATATGTTTTTCCTTAATGATGAAATAGCCCTAATCCATTTTTAGCAAGGATGATTGCTGAGTGTGTGTGTGTGAGTGTGTTTGAGTGTGTGCTATTTCTGCGTCCAAAGGCAAGATTTATGATTCTAGAACAGACGGTAGCTTGCTCTCTCTGTTTTATTTTTTTTTAATTGTTTTCCTTTGAAATTCCAGAGTTAATGTTTTGTCTACTTTCGATCTGACCCTCTTTGGAGAGCTGCATGTTGTATGTATGTGTGTGTGTGTTTTCACCAGAGAGAGATTGAGAGAGGAGAAGGAGAGAGAGAGGGGTTTGGAAACAAAGAATCTTTGTCTGTAAGCTGGAGCAGGCAGGAAACCCCAGTCCCCAGAGACCTGAGCCAGCCAGCCCTGTCCTGGAGTCAGACTCCAGCTCTCTGAATTCAGTTTGACAGCTTGTCTGGGACACTTTCTAAGTAACCATTACCCTTCCTTTCTCTGAGTAAAAGAACTGTTATTTTGTTCCGTGTGTGCTGTTATCGCGTGTGTGGGTTCCACAAGCGACGAGGACACGCTTTCTCTAAAATGATTGGAAACACTTAGCCCGTTTCCTCAGACAAGTGTAAATTTGTTCCAGGATAATGAAGCAAGCAACTTTCCGTGTTGCACCATCACTGTTAGAGGCAGGTAGAGACGGATTTCACTGGGGCGTTTTTAGTTCCAGCTAAGGCAGGAACCCACCTACTTGAACGAGTTTCTCCATCTCAGGGATAATTCCAATTGTGCACATTTTATTCCTTTGAAGATTTTTTTTTGAAACGAACATATAAACAAAGAGACCTTCTGATGAACATTCTCTTCCATTTCTGTTTGATTAATTGATGCCTCTTAAAGAAATCCACCATCATAGGTCTCTCTCACCTCAGAGAACATTCCAGAGTAGGAGCATGTCAGCCTGAACCCTGGGGGTGGGGAGCTAGGCAGGCACAACTGGATAACCGCCGGGAGCCCAGCAGCCGCTGCTGTCCTGTGTCCCCTGGCCGCTCACATCAGTTGACTTTGCCACAATCGCCTGATGGATTGTGAGGCAAAACCACCTTCTCCAGGGTGTGTATGTTTGCAGGCCATCTAGGTCTGGCCATGCAGGATGGCCAGAGGCATCATCTAGTGTGGCCAAAGTCAATTCAGGGTCTAGGGTATGACAGCTTGGCCAGTAAAAGTCTTGCACACTTAAGTTCTGACACCCCCTTCCCAATTGTATCCTTCAAATGTGAATGGATTCCTGTCTGGACTATTTTCAAACCGAACTTTGAGTGTTTCCTGTTCTCGCTTTGCTTGGTATACTTTCCTTGGTTGTCTCACCCCCACCCAATCTACACTCTATGAGCTACACTCACACTTGATGGTCCAGGTCAAATGATGTCTCCTTAGCCACCCCTGCCCCATGGCACCTTGCTTGTGCCCACTGTCCTCCCAGGACAGCATCCCGATAGTCTGTCCAACAGCCTTTAGTCTTGTAAGTCTTGAAGCATCTTGTAGGCAGGGACTATGCCTTAGAAAAGGCTGTTGGATGGATGGATGGATCAATGGATCAATGATGAATGGATGGATAGATGAATGGATGAGTGGCTGAATGGATGGATGGATCAATTATGAATGAATGGATGGGCAGATGGATGAATGGACGGATGAAGATTATAGACAAAGTGCCTTAAACTGCTCCCCAAGAGCTTACTGTAAAACTCATCCTTTGTGATGTTTCTAAAGACAAGAGTGAGGTTGTGACCTCGGCTACTGAAGAGCTCGACTCAGGACTGCCTTTTCTTCTCTGTTTGCCATGATTTCCCCTTCATTTAACTCCAGCATGATTCCTTCCAGGCTAAAGTAGAGGGAAGAGCTCACTGAGAACCAATTTCAGTCACAAGGTGATGGTTCCATGTCACGCTTTTGCCCCTTTTTAATTGGCTTAGACTCCCCTTGGAGGCCCTTCAGATCTGGGTCCTCTTGCTATGGGTGCTGATGAGAAAGAGGCCAAGGGCAGAACCAGAACAAGGGAAAATCATGTTGCAGGAAAGGTTAACTCCTGCTCATTCAGACCTCCTTTCCTGACCTTTATTATCACCCCTCCCCTTGCCCTATAACAGCTGCCGTTCACTGAGGGCTTATGCTAAGAACTCTTCTATTCACTTCATCTTTACACTTCATAATCACCTTATGTAGTTGGTATAATTATTATTAGGACTTCTCCGATGACGCAGTGAGTAAAGAATCCATCTGCAATGTCGGAGACATAGGTTCAACCCCTGGGTTAGAAAGATCCCCTGGAGAAGGAAATAGCAACCCACTGCAGTTTTCTTGACTGGGAAATTCCATGGACAGAGGAGCCTGGTGGACTATGGTCCAAAAGGTCACAAAGAGTTGTACAGAACCGAGCGACTAAGCACACACATAATTATTCTTCCCATTTTGCACATGAGAAAACTGGGGCACAGATAGATTAAGCCCAAATCACAAAGCCTAGTAGGAATTAAAGCAGACTGGAGCCCATTTCCACAGTTCCCTCCCCACCCAGCAGTGACAGGTTCTATGGCTGTGCCTCCCTGTTCCATCCTCCACCCCATAGAATGGCCCATATTTTTCAGGAAGCTGACGTCATCTAGCTGTTAAGATATGAGATTCACTGATATCCACTATGGCTCCCTCCCGCCAAATTAGGATCCTCACATGGGTACTCAGATCTTGCAATTCCAGACGCATATTAGATGACCTCACAGATGTTCTTTTCATTATTGTGCTTGATAATTTACACAGCATTACACATTTTATGCGTGTTTAATATGACATTTTTAAAAATCAGAGAGAAGGACTTCCCTGGTGGTCCAGTCATTGAGAATCCCCCTGCCAGTGCCTATGACATGGGTTTGATCCCTGGTCCAGGAAGATTCCACAAACCTCAGGTCAACTAAGCCCATGCGCTTTTACTACCGAGCCCAGGCTCTATAGCCTGCACTAGAAACTGCCACAACAAGAAGCCCATGCACTACAACCAGAGAGAAAGCCCTCCCACAGCAACAAAAAACCAGTACAGCAAAAAAATAAATAAATAATAATTCTTTAAAAATTAAAGAGGAAAAGAGATTTAGAAAATGACACGCTATCTTGAGTAATACTCTGTTGATAAGAAAGAGTGCAGTAAACTTAAAAAAAATTCACATGGGTACTCAGATCTTGCAATTCCAGACGCATATTAGATGACCTCACAGATGTTCTTTTCATTATTGTGCTTGATAATTTACACAGCATTACACATTTTATGCGTGTTTAATATGACATTTTTAAAAATCAGAGAGAAGGACTTCCCTGGTGGTCCAGTCATTGAGAATCCCCCTGCCAGTGCCTATGACATGGTTTGATCCCTGGTCCAGGAAGATTCCACAAACCTCAGGTCAACTAAGCCCATGCGCTTTTACTACCGAGCCCAGGCTCTATAGCCTGCACTAGAAACTGCCACAACAAGAAGCCCATGCACTACAACCAGAGAGAAAGCCCTCCCACAGCAACAAAAAACCAGTACAGCAAAAAAATAAATAAATAATAATTCTTTAAAAATTAAAGAGGAAAAGAGATTTAGAAAATGACACGCTATCTTGAGTAATACTCTGTTGATAAGAAAGAGTGCAGTAAACTTAAAAAAAAAAAGGATAATGGATATTCGTTTGATAAGTCTAGTTGTGAAATTTCCTGTTACAGGAGTTAAGCAAGGCCTTGCCTTAGTCAGCTTCCTTGACCCATGGCTCTCCAAGAGAAGGAAAGGTGTCAGCATCACCTGGACCATTTTAAAGATAGAAGCCGCCTGCCCCAGCATTCTCGACCACACCCCCTTCTCAGTCCGTAGGCATCCTTGGTGGGCAAGGTTGGAGCTGAGTGTTCCCACTGCTTCTCAAATCCTCTCCCCCTCCAGCACCCTGCCGCCTACCCAGGCTTTACTTGAATGCTTAATGAAGATGCAACGTGTTTTCGTTGCTCTGTATCAGCATCATTCCGCAGCGTTGTTTTCTCCTCATCCCTGTGCCCGCTGGCATTCCAGCCCCTGATAGCATTCTGGGCTGCTTAGAAATGTGCACTTGGGTCTTCCTGCCCCCACCCTACTTGGGCTTATCTGTTGTGGTCATGTCTGTGAAAGCTGCTGCTACATGCTTCCTGGATAGGCATGAGTGATAGGCACTCCCTTGCTCTGCAACATGAGTGAAGGTGACGGTGAAGGCAAGAGTCCTGATGCGCTGGAATAAAGAAGAGTGCTGTTGGTACACCTCAGGACGGGGACGAGGCGTGAGGCTGGAGGACAGGTATTTGGGGCCACCTTGACCTCCAGAGCAATACTACATAGGAACCTGGAATGTCAGGTCCATGAATCAAGGCAAATTGGAAGTAATAAGGGTTCTGTTTATTAATTTTCAACCTGTTACCCAGGTCATGATAAAGGCCATGGTTAAGGGGGGTGCAAGGAAATCCAACCAGTCCATTCTAAAAGAGATCAGTCCTGGTGTTCTTTGGAAGGAATGATGTTAAAGCTGAAATTCCAGTACTTTGGCCTCCTCATGCAAAGAGTTGACTGGAAAAAACCCTGATGCTGGGAGGGATTGGGGGCAAGAGGAGAAGGGAACAACAGAGGATGAGATGGCTGGATGGCATCACTGACTCGATGGACGTGAGTCTGAGTGAACTCTGGGAGTTGGTGATGCACAGGGAGGCCTGGCGTGCTGCGATTCATGGGGTCACAAAGAGTCGGACATCTCTAAGCGACTGAACTGAAACGAACTGAAGGGAGTGCCCTTTTTCACTGTGCACCATATGTAACTTTACTACTGCAAAATCAGCAATAATCCCAGAAGCCTTTTTGAATTCGCTGTCTCTGCTTCTCCTCATGCGCTTTGCAGTTGCTAATAATAACACCAGGTTAATGAACAAGTGAATGTGCAAATGTTGAAGCTGGCAGAGGGTCAAGGAACACAACCCAACAGGGTGGAAGTCTTTAGAAATTAGATAAATTAAAGTGGACATCGGATTGGATTGAAGCAAAAGTCTTAATACAGCAGGATCGAAGGCTGTGTGGACCAAAGGGACCTCCCCCACCCCACGGTGGGCTCCAAACAAGTGCAAACGGGAGCCCCTGGTGGGACCCAAATAAGTCCATTCTATTCACTTACAGTCTGAAGATTTTGTGTTTTTTTTTAATTTATGAAGCTGGCATACGAAGAATTGCAATGAGAAGCCTGACCTGGGATGGGGCAATAGCTAGGCAGTGAACCAGGCTGTTAAAGTAACCAGACTGGGGCCAAGATGGAGTCATTCATGCCAAGCCACTTGTCAGCAAACCAAAACTGCACTGAGAGTTTATGCTGGGCTCTCCCAGAAAGGAGAACCTAGGCAGACCGTCAGCTTTCGGCTGCTCAGTGCATTACCTGGCCCAGTGTTTCTAAGACTTCTCTTTCCTCCATGCAAGGAAAGAAATCCTGCCTTAACCAGGCTGCAAATGCCCAGCGAAACTTCCTTCCTCCTGCTCCCTTCTGCCTATAATTCTTGCCTTGTACAGCTCTTTGAAGCTCCTATATATTGCTAGATTGATGCTCCCCAATTTATGAATTTCTGAATAAAGCCAGTAAGATCTTTAAATTTTATTCAGTTGAATTTTTTTTCTTTAATACACCTGACAAAAGGCCAGAGTCCCCAGGCTCATCCCCTTGCTGCAAAGGGGCCCCAAGACTTTATGTACTTGAGTGGGTGAAATAGGGAATGAAGAAGAAAACCCTAGCACTCATTGACATGGAAGGCCCATGCCCTGGGGTACCAAAATGTATCAGTGAAGCCTGGGTCGGGCTTCAGTGAGATGGACAGAATACAGTGATAGATGGGCTGATAGATGAAGGTTTGGGTGAAAATTGTAAGGTTGACATGGACTTTATGTGAGGGGTGGATATCATGTCTGAGTGGGGACCACCTCCTTTACCTACAGTTAGAGATGTGAAGATTGATGGGGTTAAGGTGAAAGTTTAGATGAAAATGTGTTCATTTGAAGTGGTTGCATCCTTTTTATCTGAATGATTATGGGACTGGACATTGTGTCTGACTAGGGAACTGTTTCTGAAAACAGAAAGCGTGTAAGTCGCCCCTTCAGGCAGTATTAATTGGAGGTGTTAAATTGGAACCAATAAGACTGGCTGATCTCAAACAGTATAGAGTACAGACTGGAGGCCTGACATGGACAAATTCTCTGTGCAGTAGCTGTGTGTGGCGCAGAGACTGGGACTTATTGCAAAAGCCTGTGAGTACCTCCCAGGGCTGCACACTAGGATTTTAGTGAATTTCCTTCTGAGGGGCAATACCAGCTTGCTATCAAACATTAATCAAAACTGCCCATAAGATTTAAGGATAGGAAAAAAATCTTAATACCTGAAATGCCTATGATGTCTTGGATGACATCAGAAAAACACTATCAGGGAGGGCATTGCCCAGAAGAGTTCCATAATAAAATGGAAGATTTTATAAATCAACTATACTACAATTAAAATAAACTAAAGTGAAATGGTTTTTTCCATTTAACTGTGTGGATCACAATAAACTGTGGAAAATTCTGAAGGAGATGGGAGTACCAGACCACCTGACTTGCCTCTTGAGAAACCTATATGCAGGTCAGGAAGCCACAGTTAGAACTGGACATGGAACAACAGACTGGTGCCAAATAGGAAAAGGAGTCTGTCAAGGCTGTATACTGTCACCCTGCTTATTTAACTTCTATGCAGAGTACATCATGAGAAACGCTGGGCTGGAAGAAACACAAGCTGGAATCAAGATTGCTGGGAGAAATATCAATCACCTCAGATATGCAGATGACACCACCCTTATGGCAGAAAGTGAAGAGGAACTAAAAAGTCTCTTGATGAAAGTGAAAGAGGAGAGTGGAAAAGTTGGCTTAAAGCTCAACATACAGAAAACAAGATCATGGCATCTGGTCCCATCACTTCATGGGAAATAGATGAGGAAACAGTGAAAACAGTGTCAGACTTTATTTTGGGGGGGCTCCAAAATCCCTGCAGATGGTGATTGCACCCATGAAATTAGACAATACTTACTCCTTGGAAGAAAAGTTATGACCAACCTAGATTGTATATTCAAAAGCAGAGACATTACTTTGCCGACTAAGGTCCGTCTAGTCAAGGCTGTGGTTTTCCCTGTGGTCATGTATGGATGTGAGAGTTGGACTGTGAGGAAGGCTGAGTGCCGAAGAATTGATGCTTTTGAACTGTGGTGTTGGAGAAGACTCTTGATAGTTCCTTGGACTGCAAGGAGATCCAACCAGTCCATCCTAAAGGAGATCAGCCCTGGGTCTTCATTGGAAGGACTGATGCTGAAGCTGAAACTCTAATACTTTGGCCACCTGATGCAAAGAACTGACTCACTGCAAAAGACTCTGATGCTGGGAGGGATTGAGGGCAGGAGGAGAAGGGGACGACAGAGGATGAGATGCCTGAATGGCATCACCAACTCGATGACCATGAGTTTGAGCGAACTCTGGGAGTTAGTGATGGACAGGGAGGCCTGGCGTGCTGTGATTCATGGGGTCACAAAGAGTTGGACACCACTGAGCGACTGAACTGAACTGAAAATGAAATGGTTTATACAGCGTCATGCTATCAGTGGAATTCAAGGACTCACAAGCAAGGAGCCTCTTCTCCCCTAGGACTGACTTTGAAACTGTATGAGGAGCTGCCAGATTCTGCCATTACTTGGACCATGCCCTATAAATGCCTTGTAAACCATTCTCAACTGACCACCAAAAAGTTGCTTAGTTTATGGATCACAGTCTTAAGGTGAACAGATAGCATCCTGTGTGGAAGGCCACCACTCTGATCAAACAAGTGAAGTGAAGTGACAGTTGCTCAGTCGTGTCCACCTGTTGTGACCCCGTGGACTGTAGTCCATGGAATTCTCCAGGCCAGAATACCAGAGTGGGTAGCCATTCCCTTCTCTAGGGGATCTTCCCAACCCAGGGATGGAACCCAGGTCTCCCAGATGGCAGGTGGATTCTTTACCAGTGGAGCCACCAGCGAAGCCCCTGATCAAAGAAGGCAAGAACCAATCAGCAAGGTGAGCTGAACTGCATGCTGTTTCCCTAGCAGTGGTGGGAGAATCGAACAGTAACAGAAGCCCCTGTGTTTTGGGTTTCCTCTATTTGTGGGCAAAGACTTATGCCTAAAAAAAAAAAAAAAAAAAGACCTATGCCTATACAATGAAACCTCCACAAAACCCCCATACAACCAGCTTTCAGACTGGTGACCACATCATGTGCTGAGAGGGTGATGCACCCGGCGCGGACATGGAAGGTCTGTGCCCTTCGCCCCCCGCCTTGCCCTGAGCACGTCTTCCATCTGAAAGTGAAAGTGTTAGTTGCTCAGTCGTGTCCTGACTCTTTGTGACCCTACGTTCTGTAGCCCGCCAGGTTCCTCTGTCCATGGCGTTCTCCAGGCAAGAATACTGTAGTGGGGGTAGCCATCTCCTTCTCCAGGGAATAGTAAACCAGTAACAGTAAGTCAACAACAACAGCAGACTTTTCAGTTTATTTATGTAATTTATTTATTCATAGCACTTCTGTGAAACTGATATATAATAGTTTATGTCATTGATCTCTTATTGGTTTCTCTTTATATCTATTGCCACAAGCATTCTGTACCTACAGCAAAATAATATTTTGAAATATTCATCTTTATGGTTTTCTTCTCTACTGATCCAGAGACATCTTAAATGTCATAGGAAGAACTGGAGTTGTTAAAACAGGAATGCAGGCAGAAAGAAATAGTTAACTTCTGATTTTCCAACCTAAGGGCCTGAAGCCTACTTAAACATTAGGAAACCACAGTCTGATTTTGCAATGGAAAATAAAGGACATTTGAGGATCAAAAGGATCCTGAAAAAAAAAAAAAAGGCAGAGAATGTGTGCCTGGACAACAGATGATATCAAAGATAAACAAAGCTGAATACTAGCTAAAGTGGTGAGGATAGATTTTATTCAGTAATACTATGGCAACAGGGAAGAGAGTTCAGCATAAACTCAACTTCAGATTTGCAGGGGTTGAGATAGAATTATATCTTTGGGATCAATGGTATATAAGTGGCATATTAACTGGCTCCCCAATTTCTCTTCTTTTTCTCCCCAATTGAGATGTAATTGACATATGACCTGTGTAAGGTAAGCAGTGTGCTATTTTGATAATTTGTATGTTGCAATATGATTACTACCGTAGTGTCTGCTAACACCTCTATCATGTTACCTAATTGTCATTTCTTTTTGTGATGAGAACTATTAAAATTTAGTCTCTTAGCAACTTTGAAGTTTATAGTACAGCATTGTTGATGATGGTTACTTGCTGTGTGTTAGATCTCCAGAATGTATTTACTAGTTGCAAACTTACACCCTTAAATATCTTCCCAGTTCCCCCATCCACTTGGCTCCCCCACTCGCAGTGCCTGCTAACCATCATTCCACTCTGTTTTTCATGAGGTCACCTTTTTAGATTCCACATACAAGTGACACCACACAGTTTGTCTTTGTCTGTCTGGCTCGTCTCCTTTAGCACGACGCCCACAGTCTCCATCCATGTTGTCGCAAACGGCTAAATTTCCTTCTTTCTCTTGGCTAAATGGTATTCCACCATGTGTGTATATATATAAATTTTCCTCATTCTATCAGAGTCTTAACTTGGTTCAGGACACCATGTCCCAGGTAAAAGATACTTTCTCTGACTTCCTGGCTGTTGGAAATGACCAGTGGTGACCAATGACAGGTAATCAGAAGTAGCCAGGGAAGAGTTTTAGGAAACTTTATACAAAGTGATAGACTGGACTTTCATGCATTTTTGTCATTCCCCCATATACCTGCTTTGGAATATGGATTTGGAGCTGGGGGCAGAACATCTATCTTGTTATTTAAGGCAAAAAGAGCTTGAGAATGAAAGCTACTTGTGAGGGAGGTAGAGGGGAACAATCAAGGGCCCCTCGGACGCTGATGACGTGGCAGGCTGCGGTGTCAGCCCCAGATCGTGTATCTTCGATCTTACTGGACAACAAGCCCCTCTTTGGTTGAGCCAGTATAGTCACTTTTTCGGCAGTACAGCTGTCCCTCTGTATCCAAGGGGAATTAGTTTTGTTGCAGGGAAGAGGACCCCTTCCTGGGCCTGAGAGCAGACTCCTGTCCAACACTCAGAAATCAATTGTCCAAGGAGACACAAGGTGACAAAGCAAGAGACTTTGTTGGGAAGGGGTGCCTGGCGGACAGTAGCAGGGGAAGGGAACCCAGGAGAACTCCGGCAGGTGGCTCGCAGCCTCAGGTCTTAGGATAATGCGGTTAGCCTCCGGGCTGTCTCTGGCCCATCATTCTGCCTCAGGGTCCTTCCTGGTGGTGCACCTTACTCAGCCAAGGTGTACTCCGGTGAGAAGTCTGGGAGGTTGGCAGGGCATCTGGACTGGAGTCTCCTCTCTGCTTTTGACCTCGACCAAATTCTTCTGATTGGTAGTAGTTAGTTCTGCATTCCTTACAGGACCTCCTGTTGTAAAATAACTCACGCAAGTGGTTACACCCTGTCTGGCCAGGGCAGGCAGTTTCAGTCACTGGTTCCCCTAACAGTTCTAGGACCCTGCCCACAAGGATACCAAAATCCAAGGATAGATTATGCAAAGCTGGCCCTCCACATACCTGTGGGTTCCAAATCCATGGTACGGGTCAGCTGTATACAGGCAAATGCGGTCCTGATACTGATGGCAACTGAACCCAGGAGCCTTAATCAATTGCACAGGAGTAGGTCTAGACTGTGGGCAGAGGGCCTAGGAAGACTCCCGTGAGAACTTGTAACACTAACTGCCGGATGCTGGAGGCTGACTCGCAAGGGAGAATGTTCAAAAGTGTGCTTAGAAGTATTGACAAGACCAAGAAGAAGCAAAATGGGTAAAAGAGCAAGCTCTGTCACCAGAATTCAATCCTGGTCATGTCACTACTAGCCAGGTGACCTACAGTCATTGACTTAATTGTTCTGTGCCTCAAGGTCCTTATTTGTAAAATGAGGTTAACATAATAAAAGGGTTACTATGATGAAGAAATGCAGAGCTTATAAATTAAGTCCTCAGTCAACACTAGCTGTTGTTATTGTTAATCATTCCACAGAAAGAGGTTTGTTTTCTTTTTTTGAAAGACTTATCTCTTGGGAAGCCTGGCAAATGGTATTACCGCCCCCCCATGGGGTTATCAGACATTGGTCATCAGAATAGTCTAAAGAAATTTCTCTCCATGGGGTCACAAAATTCCTTTTCCAAGTCTGCCTGGCTGGCCGTGAAGTTGTACACTGGCAAAACGTTTTCTGTTCAATAAAACATTTAGAAGTGTTTGTGGAATCCGTTTCACGCACATAGATGGTGTTGGGTGATGGTGGGATACAGAAATGAATGTAATATAGTGTGTGTGAGTGTGTGTTTATGGGAGAGTGGGTGGCAACAGCAGCGGCTACTCTCTTGTTTTTGCTGGACTTGAACCAGAGCAGGTGTGAGCCTGAGGAAGCACCGTGTGATGTCCAGGGATAGAGCTAACTTGGCAGAAGGCAGAGCCAAGAGACAGATGCAGTGCGCCAGTGCAACGGCATGTTTGAGCCCTGGGTCAGACAACACCTCGTGAAACCTAATAGAGGGAAACCCTACGAAAACGAGTCAGGAGAGCAGAAACAGGAGATCTCATGCGGTAGGACATGGCATGCGGTAGGACATGGTGACCCACTCCAGTATTCTTACCTAGGAAATCCTGTGAATAGAGGAGTCAGGATGGCTACAGTGTATGGGGCTGCAAAGAGTCAGATCCCACTGAGCCACTGAGTATGAGTACATGAGCAAACAATTCAGATCCCTACAGGAGAGAGGGATCTTGAATCTCCAGCAGGAAGTTACACTGCTTTATCATGGTAGTAAACTAATGCTCAAAATTCTCCAAGCCAGGCTTCAGCAATATGTGAACTGTGAACTTCCAGACGTTCAAGCTGGTTTTAGAAAAGGCAGAGGAACCAGAGATCAAATTGCCAGCATCTGCTGGATCATCGAAAAAGCAAGAGAGTTCCAGAAAAACATCTATTTCTGCTTTATTGACTATGCCAAAGCCTTTGACTGTATAGATCACAATACACTGTGGAAAATTCTGAAAGAGATGGGAATACCAGACCACCTGACCTGCTTCTTGAGAAACCTATATGCAGGTCAGGAAGCCACAGTTAGAACTGGACATGGAACAACAGACTGGTGCCAAATAGGAAAAGGAGTACGTCAAGGCTGTATATTGTCACCCTGCTTATTTAACTTCTATGCAGAGTACATCATGAGAAACGCTGGGCTGGAAGAAGCACAAGGGGGAATCAAGATTGCCGGGAGAAATATCAATCACCTCAGATATGCAGATGACACCACCCTTATGGCAGAAAGTGAAGAGGAGCTAAAAAGCCTCTTGATGAAAGTGAAAGAGGAGAGTGAAAAAGCTGGCTTAAAGCTCAACATTCAGAAAACGAAGATCATGGCATCCAGTCCCATCACTTCATGGGAAATAGATGGGGAAACAGTGGAAACAGTGTCAGACTTTATTTTGGGGGGCTCCAAAATCACTGCAGATGGTGACTGCAGCCATGAAATTAAAAGACGCTTACTCCTTGGAAGGAAAGTTATGACCAACCTAAATAGCATATTCAAAAGCAGAGACATTACTTTGCCAACAAAGGTCCATCTTGACAGGCTATGCTTTTTCCAGTGGTCATGTGTGGATGTGAGAGTTGGACTATGAAGAAGGCTGAGAGCCGAAGAATTGGTGCTTTTGAACTGTGTTGTTGGAGAAGACTCTTGAGAGTCCCTTGGACTGCAAGGAGATCCAACCAGTCCATTCTGAAGGAGATCAGCCCTGGGATTTCTTTGGAAGGAATGATGCTAAAGCTGAAACTCCAGTACTTTGGCCACCTCATGCGAAGAGTTGACTCACTGGAAAAGACTCTGATGCTGAGAGGGATTGGGGGCAGGAGGAGAAGGGGACGACAGAGGATAAAATGCCTGGATGGCATCACTGACTCGATAGATGTGAGTTTGAGTGAACTCTGGGAGTTGGTAATGGACAGGGGGGCCCGGTGTGCTGCATTTCATGAGGTCATGAAGAGTCGGACACAACTGAGCAATGGAACTGAACTGAACTGAACCACCTGCAGGAAGAAGAAAAATGATTATTGTTGCCTGGTAACAATATACAGCCTTGATGTACTCCTTTCCCTATTTGGAACCAGTCTGTTGTTCCATGTCCAGTTTTAACTGTTGGTTTCTGACCTGCATACAGATTTCTCAAGAGGCAGGTCTGGTGTCCTGGTAGCCCCGTATTTTAAGAATTTTCCACAGTTTGTTGTGATTCACACAATCAAAGGTTTTGGCATAGTCAATAAGCAAGAAATAAATGTTTCTCTGGAACTCTCTTGCTTATTCAATGATTCAGCGGATGTTGGCAATTTGATCTCTGGTTCCTCTGCCTTTACTAAATCCAGCTTGAACATCTGGAAGCTCATGGTTCACATACTACTGAAGCCTGGCTTGGAGAATTTTGAGCATTCCTTTACTAGCATGTGAGATGAGTGCAATTGTGCGGTAGTTTGAGCATTCTTTGGCATTGCCTTTCTTTGGGATTGGAATGAAAACTGACCTTTTCCAGTCCTGTGGCCACTGTTGAGTTTTCCAAATTTGCTGGCATATTGAGTGCAGCACTTTCACAGCATCATCTTTCAGGATTTGAAATAGCTCAGCTAGAATTCCATCCCCTCCACTAGCTTTGTTTGTAGTGATGCTTCCTAAGGCCCACTTGGCATCACATTCCAGGATGTCTGGCTCTAGGTGAGTGATCACACCATCATGATTATCTGGGTTGTGAAGATGTTTTTTGTATAGATCATCTGTGTATTCTTGGCACCTCTTCTTAATATCTTCTGCTTCTGTTAGGTCCATACCATTTTTGTCCTTTATTGTGTCCATATTTGAATGAAATATTCCCTTAGTATCTCTAATTATCTTGAAGAGATCTTTAGTTTTTCCATTCTATTGCTTTCCTTTATTTCTTTGCACTGATCACTGAGGAAGGCTTTCTTATCTCTCCTTGCTATTCTTTGGAACTCTGCATTCAAATGGGTATATCTTTCCTTTTCTCCTTTGTCTTTCACTTCTCTTCTTTTCTCAGCTATTTGTAAGGCCTCCTCAGACAACCATTTTGCCTTTTTGCGTTTCTTCTTCTTGGGGATGGTCTTGCTCCCTGTCTCTTGTACAATGTCAAGAACCTCCTAGTTCATCAGGCACTCTGTCTATCAGATCTAATCCCTTGAATCTATTTCTCACTTCTACTGTATTATCATAAGGGATTTGATTTATGTCATACCTAAATAGTCTAGGGGTTTTCTCTACTTTCTTCAATTGAAGTCTGAATTTGGCAATAAGGAGCTCATGATCTTAGCCACAGGCAGCTCCCGATCTTGTTTTTGCTGACTGTATAGAGCTTCTCCATCTTTGGCTGCAAAGAATATAATCAATTTGATTTCAGTATTGACCATCTGGTGATGTCCATGTGTAGAGTCTTCTCTTGTGTTGTTGGAAGAGGGTGTTTGCTATGACCAGTGCATTCTCTTTGCTAGCCTTTGCCCTGTTTCATTCTGTACTCCAAGACCAAACTTGCCTGTTACTCCAGGTGTTTCTTGACTTACTACTTTTTCATGCCAGTCCCCTATAGTGAAAATAATATCTTTTTTTGGATGTTAGTTCTAGAAGGTCTTGTAGGTCTGCACAGAACCATTCCACTTTAGTTTCTTCAGCATAACTTGTTGGGGCACAGACTTTGATTACTGTGATACAGAATGGCTTGCCTTGGAAATAAACAGAGATCATTCTGCTGTTTTTGAGATTGAGTCCAAGTACTGCATTTTGGACTCTTTTGTTGACACTGATGGCTACTCCATTTCTTATAAGGCATTCTTGCCCATAGTCGTAGGCTGCACAGACTTTATTTTGGGGGGCTCCAAAGTCACTGCAAATGGTGACTGCAGCCATGAAATTAAAAGACACTTACTCCTTGGAAGGAAAGTTATGACCAGCCTAGACACCATATCAAAAAGCAGAGACATTACTTTGCCAACAAAGGTCTGTCTAATCAAAGCTATGGTTTTTCCAGTCATCATGTATGGATGTGAGACTTGGACTATAAAGAAAGCTGAGCACTGAAGCACTGATGCTTTTGAATGGTGTTGGAGAAGACTCTTGAGAGTCCCCTGGACTGCAAGGAGATCCAACCAGTCCATCCTAAAGGAGATCAGTCCTGAATATTCATTGGAAGAACTATGCTGAAGCTGAAACTCCAGTCCTTTGGCCACCTGATGCAAAGAGCTGACTCACTGGAAAAGACACTAATGCTGGGACTGATTGAAGGCAGGAGAAGGGGATGACAGAGGATGAGATGGTTGGATGGCATCACCGACTCGATGGACATGAGTCTGAGTAGGCTCCGGGAGTTGATGATGGACAGGGAGGCCTGGCATGCTTCGGTTCATTGTGTCGCAAAACGTTGGACATGACTGAGCGATGGAACTGAACTGTCTGGTAACAGCTCAGCCAATGAAAAACCTCTATGAAAACTCCCAGTTTTCCTCTAATGGACTTTTATAATAGTTCCTCTCGATTTCCCCTTCTCCTTTATAAAAGTTTTCCTCTCTTCTGCTTTACTGTGTCTTGCATGTGGTTTTCATAATTGCATGTCACAAACTGCAATTTTTGCTGCCCCCCAATAAACCCCTTTTTTGCTGATAAAAATTACTGG
Organism: Madoqua kirkii; assembly: GCA_006408675.1. NCBI lineage: Eukaryota > Metazoa > Chordata > Mammalia > Artiodactyla > Bovidae > Madoqua > Madoqua kirkii. The sequence goes on from SJYC01132655.1 coordinate 58,400, forward strand.
TTGTTTATCGTTTTAGGTTAACAAGCTGAAGTGAGAAGTGTTTTCCAACTTCTCATATATGGGATCCAATAAATTGTTTAAACCATTTTGAATCAGATTTTCCTTCACTTACAACTGAAACAGCCCTTACTGAGGCAGGTGATAACACTTGCCTCCTGCCTTAAAATTTACTCATGGCCTTGTTCCCAGTTGTTAAAACCCTAAGTAAATGAACTGTTAAAATTGCATAAGTGGCCAGTTTCAGAATCTGGAGTAAATTCTAAGTATATATATATTTTTTTTTAATGGAAATTTTCAAACAAAAGTAGAGGCAATGATATAACAAATCACCATGCATCTATCACTCTTTTCCAACAATTATCAACTCACGAACAAATTTATTTCATCTATTCTAGCCTCCATCCCCTGAAATAAACTATTTTAAAGCATACTGCATGCTTTATGTTGTCTGATTAGTGTGCCTGGACCATGGCACTGCATCATATCTGCCAAGGAGCAGGGCGAGGGGACATCTAGCCCCCTTGAGACCCCAGCTCTTCCAGCAGAGGATTCCCCTTGATGATGGCAAGTCAAAAAGGCTGGCTCTCCATTTTAAGTTGTAATAATAGCAATGCAAAAGAGACAGGGGGTGACCAGGAAAAGCTTTTGTATAGGAGGAATTAAACTGAGCTCGATGAGATGGGTAGAATGTAGATACCTAGAGAGACAAAAGAATAGGATGGATTTATAACTTTTAATATAGTATTAAGAAGTAAGAAAAATAAAGAAATGTAGGAAAAACAGTCATTAAAATTCTCATTAACCAAAAAGCCACTGGGGTTTGGATTTTAATGTTTGATTTTTGTGTGCTTGTTTTCTGTGTTTCTTTTTTATATATAGGTTAGTTGTAACTGTCCTGCAAGTTTATATCCCTATATTTTTATTTAACAGAGTAAGCAGCTTTCTAAGTTACTGTGAATTCATTGTAAACTTTTTTTTTTTTTTTTGCACAGCATGTGGTTCACAGGACCTTAGTTCCGTGACCAGAAATTGAACCTGGGCCCCAGTAGTGAAAACACCAGGTCTTGACCACTGGACCACCAGGGAATTCCCTGTAAACATAATTTTTAAAAGATGCATATTATTTCCTTAAGGATAGGTTGCATGATTTATTTGATCAATCTCTCATATTTTGGCATTCTGAGTCTTTTTATTATGTGTGATTATATATAACTATGCAATGAGTATTATTTTTGTTTAAAGCCTTTTCTGAAGTTTTGAGTTAATTACTTAGTGTAGGGACTACCAAAAGCAAAATTACTGGTAAAAGAGTGTGAATATTACAAAATAGGGCATTTCTAATACTGATGTTATACCGTCTCATATCATGATCTCAAACGGTGATTCAAATTCCAGATAAAATTGATAAGAAACATTAAATTTAAGAACATAGGACCTAGCGTGTATGTCACAGAAATGTAATTGAAGGTTTTTTTGGTGGGGAGGGAGGGCTACACCGCATGGCTCATGGGCTCTTAGCTCCTCAACCAGGAATTAAACCCAGACCCTGGGCAGTCAAAGCCCAGAATGATAACCACTGGACCACCAGGAAATTCCCCTAGAAATATAATTTTTAATTGTGCATGCAGCTATTCAGGAAAGAAAAGGACTGCATTTTCCAACTCCCTTTGTAGCTAAGTGATAACATTCTGACCAGCAGGGTATAAGCTTCAGAACAGTCTCCTGACGGCTTTGCTGGTGGCCCAGTGATGAAGAAGCCACCTGCAACGCAGGAGCCACAGGAGACTCGGGTTCAGTCCCTGGGTAGGGAGGTACCCTGGAGTAGGGCATGGCAAGCCACTGCAGTGTCCTTGCCTGGGGAATCTCGCAGACAAAGGAGACTGGTGGGCTGCAGTTCATATGCCCAGCTGACCGTGTACACACACGCACATTCTCTTGGCAGTTGCTGGAAACCTTCAGTGGGTTCCTTTTGCCTTATTTTACCTCTTTTTTTTTTTTTTTAACTTTGCCGGCTAGTAATATGGGTACAATCATTCGGGATAATGAACGTAAGGACAGGAGCTTAAGCTTGGTGGGGCGACAAGCTGGAAAAGGCCAGGGTCACTGAGAACTTTGAGGAGTGGACCCCCCTTTTCCACTGTTTCTCCTCTCTTTGCACAGGAGAGAAAAAGTTCATTGCAAGCCACTGGTGGTTTGGGATTTCTACCAGAACAGCAAACTTAATTCAAACACTGTGTGGTTTTAGAAACTGAAAATGACAATGTTACAGACACTTTTTTACAAGCTCAGAGAACGGAAGAGTTACCGCCACGGGAAAAAACATTTCAAATGTCCTTTGAGACCATGTTATGAGGTTTGTTTTAAATATTCCTGATTCTAACAAAAAAGAAAACGTCAGTGCCAATAGGAGGAAATTCCAAGTAAAACTATGGAATTCATGACATCCAACTTCCAATTTAGTTGCCTCAAGTGTAAAAGAAAAGAAAGGAGGAGGAGAATGGTGACTGTCTCCCAGTTTATCTTGTTTCCAGAGATTACCATCCCTACTCCAAGAACTATCAAAAGGCCCTCTTGAGAGAACAGCAACCAAAAATAAAGTGGCATCTAGCATTTCTCTGGGAACACATTTAACTCTCCCCTGAGAAGAATAACCTGCTTTAATTTGCTAAAGCCCAAGTCTAGCCCTGTTTTCCTCTGAGCTGGGAAAAAGAAATCCCTGAGAAAATATTTTGAAACAACAACGTCCATCTGAAAAAAGAGAAGCAAAATGCCAAGTCAAAAGAAAGTTGTGTTAGAACGCATTTTGGTGAAAACACAGATACTTGGGGGCTCAGATCTATGACCTGTCGGGAATGAGGAATCAGGCATTTTGTTGTTGTTCATAAAAAAAAAAAAAAAAGAGACTCATTTCTGAAAGCAGCAAAGGGAGTCAAATATTTTGCTGAGATGTTTAGAAGCAATCCTGGCCCTTGCTCTTTACTGCCAATGGAATTTGTCAGCCGTCAAAAACAGGATCAGATTCAAAAGCAAAGAGACGCCTCTCCAGAACGAAATATCATCAGCAATGACATAGCTTCATTGGATGTCCTCTGATATAAAGAATTCTCTCCAAGCCAGATCTCCCCAGGCTCACGGTCCTCGCTACCAAACCATATGTGATAGGCCTGGCCAGTTCCTACAAGATCTACTTTTTCTCTATAACTCATCCTTGTTGAAGTTTTGCCTGCTTGCAGTCACCTCTCAAGCAAACTGTAGAGGGGGCATGCAGTTTGTGTTTATACAAAGCAGAACGTTAATCTGAGCCAATTTCTTCTCACCAGTCTGCACACCTCTGAACTACTCGAATCAGGGTTAAGCTGTGAAAAGCAAACTGGAGTGTTATCTTAGGCAAAGACTAGCAGAGATAACAAATCTATTTCCAGAAAAGACATCACAGCGTATCTCAAAGCCAACAGCATGAAAAAGAAATGTCACCATTCTCGGCCATTCTGTTATATGATCATTAACCTTCAGCAAGTCAAAGTATCCATTTATGTATGGACTTTTGGAGGTTTCTGATGTCATCAGTCTGTTTTGAAACAGACATTTCACCTTTAGGGTAAAGGAGGGGAGTGTAGAACTAGGGAGTGAAATCTATAATCTCTTGGAGAGGAAAAGAGAAAAGACTGGGCATGTAACTTTAATCATTGAAGGATTTTAGAATCACATTTTGGTGTGTTCCAGCAGCATCACAGCTCGTTATTATCTTGGGCTTTTTCTTTAAAAGCCACCTGCCTGCTGCCCCAGAGGCTGGAAGTTTGCCTTTGCTCCTTGCCCACTTTCCCTTTACAGACAGTTAGCATTTCAGCTGGTAGAGGTCCAAGTGCCCTCTGGACTTGTTGGCCTGACTTGTGCGTTTTCCAATTTGGAAGCAAAAGAGTGCGTTCTCCAGGGAGGGCTCTTCAAGGTAATTGCTCTCTGAGAGATTCCTGCCACTGCCTTAGGCAACCTTCACCGGAGACAAATCCCTCTCGCTGTTAGAACGGGCTAGAAATCCAGAGCTGGAAAGATGGGAGCTCAGAACCGAGACCTTTGAAACCAGTGACCTTTCCACACAGAGGAGATGGGGGAGATGGCCAGCCCCGGCCAAGGCAGCTGAATGCCTCCCCTGCCCTCCCCTCCGAGGCACAGCAGCTTTTCACTGCCTTCCTCTTCCGAAAGAGCATCAGTGAAGGAGGTTGGTAGAGGAGCTACTGTGTTAACTGGGATTCCAAGCAGAAGGAGAACACCACTTCTTTGGAATAAAGCCTTTAACAAATCACCAGGGCTGGAGGGCTGCACCCAAGGGATGTGGTTCGCCAACTCAAGTGAGAGGGGCTGCAAGAGGGATCTGGGTGTGTAGGGGATGAGAAGGGGAGAGGAAGAAGGAAAAACCCAAAAAAGTGGAAATTCCTCCCTGGGCCATTACCTGCCACCTCAGGAGGGGACATGGTTGGGTGGAAGGTGGGGAGGCTGGGGTGACCAACAAATGGGCCGTGGGCTGGAAAGAAGTATGGAAGAATGAAAATGAAATTGTTGGGACTTCCCTGGTGGCCCAGTGGTTGAGTCTGCCTTTCGATGCAGGAGACTCGGGTTTGATCCCTGGTTGGGGAACTAAGATCCCACATGCCTTGGGGCAACTAACTAGTACCACAACTAAGACTCAACACAGCCAAATAAATATTTAATTTAAAAGAAAATGAAATTGTTTCCTGTGAGTCGTGGGCTCCGCTCTGAAATCTTCAGTAATGTTTCCATTGTTTCCTGACACTGAGGAGCTGCCGAGTTTGATGGTCTGCAGACCCTGGGTGAAAAGAGGGAGCAGCTGGACTCAGGAGACGGGAGAGCCCCGGCTAGGTTACGGCACTTTTGTTCCTCTCGTGGGTGCGCGTCACCACCCTGGAGAACAACAGTCAGAGTGGTTTGGGGGTGGAGAAGGGACGCTGGAAGCCCCCACGGTGAGGGTTAGATGTGAACTTGAAACTGCCTGGCTGCAAAGCCCACGCTTTAACTATCTGTATAGTCACATCCACCCCCACCACCTCTACACCCCAGCCCTCCCCAAAGCCCTGTGATCGTTCATGTCGACCAGCTTCTGGCCCCTGTTTCTGGCAGGAGGGGCATAAATGGAGTGAGTTTTGAAACCAGACTCTCTGGGTTTGAATCCTAGCTCAGCTGTTTGCTAGTAGTATGAAGCTGGGCAAGTTATTCAGTCTCCCAATCTCAGTCTCCTTATCTGCAAAGGCATGAAAATAACTGCCTGCTTTACAGAGTTTTCAGCGCACAATGCACCAAGTGTTAGTTGTTATTGTGATTTCTAACAACAACACAGGATTGTGCCACAGACAGCCCTGTAGATCCAGCTTCCTGAGCCGCATAAAGAATTCAGGTTTTGAGGCCAAATAGACTGGGTTCCAACCTCAGCTCTACCCCTTCTGGCTGAGTCACTCTGGGCAAGTTACCGCAGCGCCCTGTGAAAGGGGTGAAAAGCACCTCCCTCGAGGTGCAGGCTTGTTGGGAAAGTGGACTGACTTGAACAGGAGCTGGCCAGGGACTGTCCGTCTGTTTTAATCGTGACACGGTCTGGCGGCCGCCGTACCCTAACTCTACTTCACCGCACACAGATTCTAAACAGCTCTGGGGGCTCCCAGGACGTCAGACTGTCCCCCCGATTGGTCCCGTTTTGTTGCTGTTGCCGTGCTGGCTCTTTATCCTGCACATGTGCTCTAGCTGCGGCGTGCAGCCCAGCACAGGCCTAGTTGCCTTGTAGCATGGGGGGTCTCAGTTCCCCGATCAGGGATCGAGCCACATCCCCTGCGCTGTCAAGTGGATTCTTAATCACTGGACCACCCCCTGCCTAAGTTTGACTGGAGTCACTCTTGTAGTGAGAATTGTTCCCTCTGTGTTGTCTGGAAACCCAGTTGGCCTCATGTTAGCATCTTGCTGGGCAGGTTGGCTGAACGATGACAAAGGCTGTTTTGAGACCGCTGGAAAAACCTAAATTGGCTGAGACAGAAAAAACTAAGTCAAACACATTCATTTGTACTCAGCTGGTAAAGAATCCCCCTGCAATGCAGGAGATTCTGTTTCAATTCCTGGGTGGAGAAGATCCTCTAGAGAAGGGACAGGCTACCCACTCCATTCTTCTTGGGCTTCCCTGGTGGCTCAGTTGGCAAAGTCTGCCTGCAATGCAGGAGACCTGGGTTCAGTCCCTGGGTGGGGAAGATCCCCTGGAGGAGGGCATGGCAACTCACTCCAGTATTCTGGCCTGGAGAATCCCATGGACAGAGGAACCTGGCAGGCTACAGTCCATAGGGTCGCAAAGAGTTGGACTCGACTAAGTGACTTTCACTTCACACACATTTATTATGTATGAGTCAAATGCTCCCCCCTTTCCTCCAGCTTGGGGCTGTTCTCCATGTTAACTGCCCCTTCCTCCTCTTCCAAGGACCTCCCCAAAGGCTTTGGTCACCGATTGCCACCATCAGAGCGCTTACTCCTCTAGGATGCCAAGCCCCATTATAGCCCCTCTAGAAGGCTTTCCACAACTAAGACTCAACACAGCCAAATAAATATTTAATTTAAAAGAAAATGAAATTGTTTCCTGTGAGTCGTGGGCTCCGCTCTGAAATCTTCAGTAATGTTTCCATTGTTTCCTGACACTGAGGAGCTGCCGAGTTTGATGGTCTGCAGACCCTGGGTGAAAAGAGGGAGCAGCTGGACTCAGGAGACGGGAGAGCCCCGGCTAGGTTACGGCACTTTTGTTCCTCTCGTGGGTGCGCGTCACCACCCTGGAGAACAACAGTCAGAGTGGTTTGGGGGTGGAGAAGGGACGCTGGAAGCCCCCACGGTGAGGGTTAGATGTGAACTTGAAACTGCCTGGCTGCAAAGCCCACGCTTTAACTATCTGTATAGTCACATCCACCCCCACCACCTCTACACCCCAGCCCTCCCCAAAGCCCTGTGATCGTTCATGTCGACCAGCTTCTGGCCCCTGTTTCTGGCAGGAGGGGCATAAATGGAGTGGGTTTTGAAACCAGACTCTCTGGGTTTGAATCCTAGCTCAGCTGTTTGCTAGCAGTATGAAGGTGGGCAAGTTATTCAGTCTCCCAATCTCAGTCTCCTTATCTGCAAAGGCACGAAAATAACTGCCTGCTTTACAGAGTTTTCAGCGCACAATGCACTAAGTGTTAGTTGTTATTGTGATTTCTAACAACAACACAGGATCGTGCCACGGACAGACCTGTAGATCCAGCTTCCTGAGCCACATAAAGAATTCAGGTTTTGAGGCCAAATAGACTGGGTTCCAACCTCAGCTCTACCCCTTCTGGCTGAGTCACTCTGGGCAAGTTACCGAAGCGCCCTGTGAAAG
>SJYC01132656.1:0-11360 GCA_006408675.1 Madoqua kirkii
CCTGTAGATCCAGCTTCCTGAGCCACATAAAGAATTCAGGTTTTGAGGCCAAATAGACTGGGTTCCAACCTCAGCTCTACCCCTTCTGGCTGAGTCACTCTGGGCAAGTTACCGAAGCGCCCTGTGAAAGGGGTGAAAAGCACCCTCCTCGAGGTGCAGGCTTGTTGGGAAAGTGGACTGACTTGAACAGGAGCTGGCCAGGGACTGTCCGTCTGTTTTAATCGTGACACGGTCTGGCGGCCGCCGTACCCTAACTCTACTTCACCACACACAGATTCTAAACAGCTCTGGGGGCTCCCAGGACGTCAGACTGTCCCCCCGATTGGTCCCGTTTTGTTGCTGTTGCTGTGCTGGCTCTTTATCCTGCACATGTGCTCTAGCTGCGGCGTGCAGCCCAGCACAGGCCTAGTTGCCTTGTAGCATGGGGGGTCTCAGTTCCCCGATCAGGGATCGAGCCACATCCCCTGCGCTGTCAAGTGGATTCTTAATCACTGGACCACCCCCTGCCTAAGTTTGACTGGAGTCACTCTTGTAGTGAGAATTGTTCCCTCTGTGTTGTCTGGAAACCCAGTTGGCCTCATGTTAGCATCTTGCTGGGCAGGTTGGCTGAACGATGACAAAGGCTGTTTTGAGACCGCTGGAAAAACCTAAATTGGCTGAGACAGAAAAAACTAAGTCAAACACATTCATTTGTACTCAGCTGGTAAAGAATCCCCCTGCAATGCAGGAGATTCTGTTTCAATTCCTGGGTGGAGAAGATCCTCTAGAGAAGGGACAGGCTACCCACTCCATTCTTCTTGGGCTTCCCTGGTGGCTCAGTTGGCAAAGTCTGCCTGCAATGCAGGAGACCTGGGTTCAGTCCCTGGGTGGGGAAGATCCCCTGGAGGAGGGCATGGCAACTCACTCCAGTATTCTGGCCTGGAGAATCCCATGGACAGAGGAACCTGGCAGGCTACAGTCCATAGGGTCGCAAAGAGTTGGACTCGACTAAGTGACTTTCACTTCACACACATTTATTATGTATGAGTCAAATGCTCCCCCCTTTCCTCCAGCTTGGGGCTGTTCTCCATGTTAACTGCCCCTTCCTCCTCTTCCAAGGACCTCCCCAAAGGCTTTGGTCACCGATTGCCACCATCAGAGCGCTTACTCCTCTAGGATGCCAAGCCCCATTATAGCCCCTCTAGAAGGCTTGTGTTCCCTTTGTCTGTTGCATGGAGACCAAGGCGTTTTGTTTGGCTACTGTAACTCCAGAAGGTTGAATGACTTAGAAACATATATATCATTATATATGTGGGTAGAGATGCATTGAAATTTAATGTGGCTATCTCTAAATGTGAGATAACGTGGTTATTTTAAAAATATTTGTTTTCTGTCGATCTATTTGGCTGTGCCAGGTCTTAATTGTGACACACGGCATCTTTTAGTTGCAACATGTGGGATCTAGTTCCCTGACCAGGGATTGAACCCAGCCCCACCTGCTTTGGGAGCACAGAGTATTAGCCAACAGGAAAGACTCAATAATGTGTTTTTAATTTTTTAAAAAAATCTGTGCCTTCGAATCTTTTTTACAATGAGAAGTGTGGCTTTTGCAACAGGGGAAAAAAATAATTAAATGGTGTTCCTAACTAGAAAACCCATCCAACAGATATTTATCAAGGCTGTATTGTGGCCAGCACTGGGAGTGGCACTGGATGAACAAAACAGATAAGACCTTTGCACTCAGAGAAACTGTAGCAGGCTGAGGGAAACCCTTAGTAAACAAATAAATACATCAAGACAACACGGGGTGCATTGTTCACTTAAGAAGGTGTTCTTATCGCTCCTTGCTATTCTCTGGAACTCTACATTCAGCTGGTTATCTCTCTCTCTCTCCTTTGCCTTTTGCTTCTCTTTTCTCAGCTATTGTAAGGCCTCCTCAGACAACCACTTTGCTTTCTTGCTTTTCTCTTTCTTTGGGATGGTTTTGGTTACCGCCTTCTATACAGTGTTACAAACCTCTGTCTGTAGTTCTTCGGGCACTCTGTCTATCAGATCTAATCCTTTGAATCTGTTCATCACCTCCAATGTATAATCATAACTGATTATAGGTCATATCTGAATGGTCTAGTGGTTTTCCCCTACTTTCTTCAATTTAAGTCTGAATTTTGCAATAAGGAGATCATGATCTGAGGCACAGTCAGCTCCAAATCTTGTTTTTGCTAACTGTATAGTGCTTCTCCATCTTCAACTGCAAAGAATATAAGGAGAGAAAAGAAAGCCTTTTAAGTGAACAGTGCAAAAAAATAGTGGAAAACAATAGAATAGGAAAGACTAGAGGTCTCTTCAAGAAAATTAGAGATACCAAGGGAACATTTCATGCAAATAAAGGACAGAAATGGCAAAAATCTAACCGAAGAAGAGATTAAGAAGAGGTGGCAAGAATATACAAAAGAACTATACAAAGAAGGTATAATGACTGGGATAATCATGGTGATGTGGTTACTCACCTAGAGCCAGATATCCTGGAATGCGAAGTCAAGCAGGCTAAGAGGCATTACTACAAATAAAGTTAGTGGAGGTGATAGAATTCAAGGTGAGCTATTTCAAATCCTAAAAGATGATGCTGTGAAAGTGCTGTATTAAATATGTCAGCAAATTTGGAAAACTCAGCAATGGTCATAAGATTGGAAAATGACAGTGTTCATTCCAATCCCAAAGAATATTCCAATGCCAAAGAATATTCAAACTACCACACAATTGCATTTATTTCACTTGCTAGCAAGGTAATGCTCAAAATCCTTCAAGCTAGGCTTCAGCAGTATGTGGACTGAGAACTTCCAGATGTAAAAACTGGATTTAGAAAAGACAGAGGAACCAGAGATCAAATTGTTGGATCATAGGAAAAAATCAAGAGAATTCCAGAAAAGCATATACTTCTGCTTCATGGACTGCACTAAAGCCTTTGACTGTGTGGATCACACCAAACTGTGGGAAATTCTTAAAGAGATGGAAACACCAGACCACCTTACCTGTCTCCTGAGAAGCATGTAAGCATATCAAGAAGCAACAGTTAGAACTGGACATGGAACAATGGATTGGTTCCAAATTAGAAAAAGAGTATATCAAAGCTGTATATTGTCACTCTGCTTATTTAACTTTTATACAGAGTACCTCATGTGAAATGCCAGGCTGGATGAATCATAAGCTGGAATCAAGATTGCCAGGAGAAATAGCAACAACCTCAGATATGCAGATAATGCCACTCTAATAGCAGAAATTGAAGAGGAACTAAAGAGCCTCTTGATGAGTGTGAAAGAGGAGAGTGAAAATGCTGGCTTAAAACTCAACATTCAAAAAACTAAGATCATGGCATCAGGTTCCCCTGTATATAGACGGGGAAAAAATGGAAACAGTGACAGATTTTATTTTCCTGGGCTCCAAAATCACTGCAGACAGTGATTTTAAAGACACTTAATCCTTGGAAGAAAAGCAATGGCAAACCAAGACAATGTATTAAAAACCGAGATATCACCTTGCCAACAAAAGTCCATACAGGCAAAGCTATGGTTTTTCCTGCAGTCATGTACGGATGTGAGAGCTGGACCATAAAGAAGGCTGAGCACCAGAGAACTGATCTTTTTGAACTGTGGTCTGGAGAAGACTCTTGAGAGTCCCTTGGACAGCAAAGATATCAAACCAGTCAATCCTAAAGGAAAGCAACCTTGAATAGTCATTGGAAGGGCTGATGCTGAAGCTGAAGTGACAATATTTTGGCCACCTGATGCGAAGAACCCACTCATTAGAAAAACTCTGATGCTGGGAAAGATTGAGGGCAGGAGGAGAAGGGGACAACAGAGAATGAGACGGTTGGATGGCATCACTGACTTAGCGGACATGAGTTTGAGAAAACTCTGGGAGATGGTGAAGGACAGGAAAACCTGGAGTGCTGCAGTCCATGGGGTCACAAAGAGCTGGACGTGACTTAGCAACTGAACAACAACAATAACAGCAAAGTGGGGTGCATGTGGCAGGAAAAGTGACCTGAGCGCTTCAGTTGAGAGTGATGGAAACTGCTTGAGAAGGCGGTTAACAGAGGATGTTGAGGCTCAGATTTTTTAGGAGGGAAAAGAGGCTGCAATGCACACAGTGTGTGGAGGAGAGTTCTAGACAGAGGAAGTGCCTCTGGGATGGCCCTAAGACAAGCGCAAACCTGACTTAAGGGAGGGAGTGTTTGGAGAGTGCAGGTGAGATCTGGAGGGGAGCAGCCAGTTCACGCAGAGCCTCTAAGCTTTGGTGAAGTGTTTGCTCTTTAGTCTGAATGCAAGAGGAAGACTGTAAAGAGGCTCTTGAAAGAAAGGAGGCTAGGGTGGTACTCACGAGATGGAAAGAGGTCCGTGGATTGAGAGATTTTGAAAGCAAAAACATGCTGTTGGATTGGACATGAAGAATGAGGAAGAGGGGAGTGCCACTGATGGCTTTCCATGCTGACTTGGAATTATCCATCAAAGTAAGACAGACTGTGGGAGGAACAGATTCAGACAAGTTAAATTTCACAAGACTGGGTTTATTAAAAGGGCAGCATTCAAAGTGACTCAGCCCTCTGATGTAATCAAGTTCAATGTAAACAAAAGTTGCTTTGGCATAAGTCAAAAGCTTTATAAAGGTTTGGTTCCTTATTTATAGAACTGTGAAGGACCTGAGTCATGTATTCCTTTGAGTTGTACTTGATTTCATTTTATAGATAACAATATGTGCTACAGGGGCAGTTGGTAGTTGAGGGTTTCGTAAAGATAGCAGGTATAACCCTTGTGAAATAAATGTCATATTTTTATGGCAAGACTAGAAATTTAAACAAAAAATTGTGTCTGCCCTGTGGCCTCCTCTCTGCCCTATTGTGCACTGTGTGTCTGTATGTTCACCAGACCTCTCCCATCAGCAAGAAAATCTGCTTTAAGCATTCCCATAGTATCAATCAGTGTGTGTGTGCACAATCGCTTCAGTTGTGTCTGGTTATTTGCTACCCTATGGACTGTGGCCCACTGGGCTCCTCTGTCCATGGGATTCTCCAGGCAAGAGTACTGGAGTGGGCTGCCATGTCCCCTTCCAGGGGATCTTCCCAACCCAGGGACTGAACCGGTGTCTCCTGCACCTTCTGCTTCACAGGCAGATTCTTTATCACTGAGCCACTGGGGAATCACAGCATCAACCAGATAATGTCTTAAAAGATAGTACTCCTTGTTCTTGTAAGGGGTGATGGGACCTACCATGAGGGCACTCAGGTCTGGCTTATATAAACTGTCAATAATATGTCATTTGATGTACTGCCCCCTGTCTCATAAAACTTATGTAACCGAGTCTTGACTTCTAAGGGGTGGAGCAGTCCTCAGCATTCTGAGATGCTCTTCCCGGATTATGATCCTCAAATTAGGCTCAAATAAAATTTTCCATTTCTTTCTTAAGCCGATTACTACTTTTTTTTTTGGTCAACACTCTCATGAATAGCAAAGGTCTACTACAGCTGGATAAATACTAGACAATATGCTCTGGACAAATTATTGAAATAATTTCCAATAAAACTTTATGGAAAATATAAAGTGGCTGGTTGATATGCAGTCTCTGGATAGAAAATAGTTGTCCTTTATCTAGCACTCACTAGTAATATGTGTTGCTCATTCTGTTATACATTGTAAATAAAAGTCCTGTTTGAGCCACATGTTATTTATCATCCAATTTACATATGAAACAAAAAGGCTCAGGAAGGTTAAGTATCTTGCCAAGAGTCAAGGAGCTAAAAAGGGCGGAATCTGCATTGGAACCAGGTCTCGCTTGACTAGAAAGCTTGGGCTTCCAGTGAGGCAGATGTCTTTGGTCTGGCTGCATGGGAGTTGGAACAAGGAAGGGTTTGCGAGGGGTGACATCCATGGAAAGGCATGACTGCTGGGCAGGCCTGTCAAAGTCTCGAGCCCAGGGTGGCGCTCTGTAGGCAGACTGCCCTTGGGTGGAAATGGCCAGGTTCTGGCACCCCACTCCAGCTCACCCGTGGGCTGGGAGGGCGCCTGAGAAGATCGTGATCTCAGCTCGAAAGCTGGACTGGGCCTCGAAGACTGTCCGTTAGCTGACCTCCGTGCACCTGGGCAGGAGTCCGTCCTGCAGTGGGGACGTGAACGCCCATCTCCTGTTGGCCACATGCTCTGCACATTGCCAGTGACCCTTCACCCGAGAAGAGCCAGTCTGCTGGTTATCCGCTGCTGTGTAACAGATTGCCCCCAGCTGCAGCGGCTTGAAACAGAAACCGTTCATTATCTCATAGTCCCTGTGGATCAAGAGTCCAGGCCTGGCTGAGCTGGTCTCTCACGAGGTTGCAGTCCAGTGTCCTGGGGTTGCAGACTCATCTGAAGGTCCCTCCAAGGAGAATATGCCTCTGAGCTTGTTCACGTGTGGTTGGCAGGCCTTTGCCCCTCCTCACAGGGCCCTCTCCACAGGACTACCCCTGGGAGGCTGCAGGCTTCCCCCAGGGACAGAGAGAAAGGGGACCCAGGGTGGAAGTCACGGCCCTTTAAAACTGAATCTTGGAAATGACATCCTGTCTTCTGCCACATTCTATCTGTCAGAAGAGCGTCAGTTAATCCAGTCTATAGTCAAGGGATGTGAGGGGAAGGCGGTCAGTAGGCAGGGCCCACCGGCAGCCACTGTAGAGGCTGACCCCCCAGGAAGGTGCATATTCAGATAAACACCGCTGATGGCAATTATAATTTTTGCTACCGTGTTTTGACCATTGGCTATGAACTAGCCATGGGATTTGGCCCTGACATATATCACTTGATGATTCCTTCATTCGCTCAAGACTCTTCAGGTCTCAGGCCCCAGGAGCCTCTGAGAACAGAATGATACATGAAGTGATTTCCTGCTCTGGACATGAGGTGCGCAAACGATAATTTATTGTAATTTGACAAAGGAGGGAAAGAGCAGTCACATAGATAGTAGGTAAGTGGCTGAGACACTTCAGTAATTTTTCTGAAGACACGTCATTCCTCCTGAAAACATGTGATCCGGGGAACAAGTGTGAGGAAGGAATAAGTCGCAAAGAATTCACATACTGTAATTCTGTGTGTACGAGGTTCAAAAACAGGGGCTTGCTTAGGCGTATACTAATAGGTGTGATACTCAAGATAAAAGAGTGGAAATGAAGCCCTCAAGTTAGGATAGCAGCCTCTTCTGGAGGTGGAAGGGAAAGTGGCTTGGGGTGGGGGGTTCACAAGACAATTCCGGGTAGGGGGTGGTACGGCTGAGTGCCCTTCTAGACCTCACTGATGCTTATATGTCCAGTTTATAATACTGTAATTCTGTGTGTACGAGGTTCAAAAACAGGGGCTTGCTTAGGCGTATACTAATAGGTGTGATACTCAAGATAAAAGAGTGGAAATGAAGCCCTCAAGTTAGGATAGCAGCCTCTTCTGGAGGTGGAAGGGAAAGTGGCTTGGGCTGGGGGGTTCACAAGACAATTCCGGGTAGGGGGTGGTACGGCTGAGTGCCCTTCTAGACCTCACTGATGCTTATATGTCCAGTTTATAAAGACACGTTAAACTGTACACGTGGTTTTCCTTATTCCTCTGTATGTATCAGATGCTTGATAAGTTGCTTCAGTTGTGTCTGACTCTTTGTGACCCTATGGACTGTAGCCCACCAGGCTCCTCTGTCCCCGGGGATTCTCCAGGCAAGAATACTGGAGTGGGGTGCCATGCCCTCCTCCAGGGGATCTTCTGAACCCAGGGACTGAACCCATGTGTGTTATTTCTCCTTCACTGGGAGGCGGGCTCTTTACCACTAGCGCCACCTGGGAAGCTCTCACAATAAATAAAATGACGATAAAAAAACAATTGTGTTGGGACTTCCCTGGTAAGACTCCCTGCTTCCACCGTATGGGGCACAGTTTGATTCTCCCACCTGCCTCAAGGTGCAGCCAAAAAGTTTGCACTGAGTGGGACGTTATTTGCCAGGTGCAGACAGCTGTGATGGAAGGTAAAGAGCTCCCTGTTACAGACAAGGGGGCAATAAAGTCTTTTTGCCTTTGGCACAGATGGACCCACAGTCTTGAGAGCGTTAGGTGTTGTTTCCAGGGCTCTGAAGAGCTCTGGCACCACAGTCCTGCACGTGTCAGTGCAGAAAGGAATTCAGCCAGAGGCGAAGGGATAGGTAAGAAGTGATTTACTAGACTAGCATGCCTGTAAGGTTCACAATGAGGCCGGCAAGCGCTGCACTACCCCAAGGATTCTGTGGGTTACATTTTTATAATCAGAGGAAGGGAGAGGAAAGGGAGGAGCTCCCCTCTGTCTTTTTGAGTAGACACAACGTTTCCATCATCAGTTCCTCCCCTGGATAGGGAAGGGACGTCCGCTTGTCCCTGTATAGTTGGGCCAGTACTGACATAGCACGTCAGGAAAATATGTTCAGGTCTCGGTACAATGGCCGTCTTTCATTTTGAAAAGTTGCCTTTTGGCAAATGATTGGTCTTTCGTGTGCACAGGGCCTGTTTGTGAGATCATTAATTTGATGACACTGGGTAGGTTGTAGGCCTTATTTTTCTACTATTGTTTTATTGTCTGGGGTGGGGGGCACTGTGCAAAGAGCATGTCTTAGAGGCTAAAGAGCATGTTTAGGGGGAGGTGGTTATTAACTCACTGAGCTTCCTGGGCAGGATTTAGATCTCAGGCCACCATTGTTTATTGTTTTGGGGTGTCTCCTGCTGCTGTTGCGTGGTTTTGTTGCTAAGCAAGTTATCTTGATTTCATTGTTAAGCGAACCAATCTGACTTTGATGCTAAGTGACCTGTTTTGCTCTAGGCTTCAAACAAGCCCACATTGTTTCAGAATTTTCCCGTTACTTTCTGGGGTGATCATAAGTCTTCCTGTGATCTCTCCAAGCCCTCTGAAGTTCCCTCTCTATCTACAATTCCCTAATGGGGTTTCTAAGCTAACTATTTGATTATCCTATTCTAGCCCTATCAGCCTGGCTCACCACTATGTTCTTAACATGTGTTATGCTCAAAATAAATTAGGAGAAAGACAGTGCTTAGTGAGATCATCTTGCCATTTGAAACAACATGTCTGAGCAAGTGGGGTTTTCTATTTCTGAAAGGACTGCTGGAGACTGAAATGGGATTCCCAGTATAACAATGGCCACTTAGATCATTACAAAGAAAAGAGCAACTTTGTATAAAAGTGCCAGGGAACGCTCACTCCCAGGGTGGGCAAGCCTGAATGCTAAGTCACTTCAGTGGTGTCAAACTCTGCAGCCCTATGAACTGTAGCGCGCCAGGCTCCTCTGTCCATGGAATTCTCCAGGCAAGAATAGTGGAGTAGGTTGCCGTTTCCTACTCCAGGGGATCTTTCCAACCCAGGGATCAAACCCGTGCCTCTTTGGTCCTCTGCACTGGCAGGCAGGCTCTTTACCTCGAGCCCCACCTTTGATGCCCCCGTTCCCAGGGTGCCTCAGATTAAACTGGGCTTAAAGTCACCTCTTTTCAGAACTGGTTGAAAAAAGCAGAAGGGTCTTTTAAGTTGGGTTCTTTTTGAGGCTGCAAAGTCAGATCAGCTGGAAATACTTGAAAGGGATTTGTCCACCAGGAGGGATAGAGGGCTGGGGGCGGGGAGCATGGAGATGTCCTATCTCTTTGGGGGATTTTGAGCGCCTTGTACCCAGTCCACTTTGCTTAGATGGAGCTTTGCTTTCTGAGTTACCAGCCTGCTAGATGCCCTCATGACAGTGGCTTTCTTCTGTCAGTTGCAGGGGAGGTAGGGTTGCCAGATAAGTACTGGATGCCTGTTAAATCTGAATTTCAGAGGAACAGTGAGTCACTTTTTCGTGTTAAGTATGCCCCAAGTATTGCATGGGATATAATTATTTTTACTTACTTGCGTGGGCTTCCTTGGTGGCTCAGACAGTAAAGACCCCCACCTGCAATGTTACGAGACGGGTTTGATCCCTGGGTCACAAAGATCCCCTGGAAAAAGAAATGGCAACCCACTCCAGTATTCTTGCCTGGAGAATTCCATGGACAGAGGAGCCTGGCAGACTACAGTCCATAGGGTCGAGAAGAGTCAGGCTCGACTGAGCAGCTAACACTTTTACTCTCACGTGTGCGTTTACCTATTTTTGGTTGCACTGAGTCTTCACTGCTGAGCGCGAGCATCCTCTAGTTGTCGGTCGGGGGCTACTCTTGGCTGAAGTGTGCGGGCTTCTTATTGCGGTAGCTTCTCCTGTTGTGAAGCATGGGCTAGCCACATGGGCTCCAGCAGCTGCTGAGAAGAGTCGGCTCGACTGAGCAGCTAACACTTTTACTCTCACGTGTGCGTTTACCTATTTTTGGTTGCACTGAGTCTTCACTGCTGAGCGCGAGCATCCTCTAGTTGTCGGTCGGGGGCTACTCTTGGCTGAAGTGTGCGGGCTTCTTATTGCGGTAGCTTCTCCTGTTGTGAAGCATGGGCTAGCCACATGGGCTCCAGCAGCTGCAGCACTCGGGCTCAATAGTTGTGGCTCCTGGATTCAGTTGCTCTGCCGCATGTGGGATCTTCCCAGACCAGGGATCGAACCCATGTCTCCTGCACTGACGGGTGAATTCCTGTCCACTGTACCACCAGGGAAGTCCAGGATATCCTGAAAGAAAGTTATTCGTGGCTTATTTGAAATTAAAATCCAACTATTCAGCTGAGCATCCTAGCATTTTTATTTGACTATTTATTTGGCAGCTCCCAGCAGAGGGCATCCAGCATCTGGCAGAGGGAAGGACCACTGGACGCGAGCAAAACGCTCCTGGGATTCTGCTTGCTTGGTCTGCTCACATTTCTCTCCCTTTTGCCAACGCTCGGAGGTTTCTACCTAGTGTGCACGATGCATTCCTGCTCTGCACAGGATATTTGATGATATTAAGGAATTATCATTAACTATGAAGGATACTAATGACATTGTATATTTGTAAGATGGTTTTATCTCTTAGAAATGTATACTAAAGTGTTTACAGATTAAGCAATGTCTGACATGGGCTTCAAAATAATATGAGGAAGAAACATATGTTGTCACAAAGGAAAAGGGAGATCATGCGACTTCCCTGGTGGTCCAGGGGTTAAGAATCTGCCTGCCATTGCAGGGCGCACCGGTGTGAGCCCTGGTCCAGGAAGATTCCACGTGCTGCGGGGCAACTAAATCTGAATGCCACAACTACGGAGCCTAGTGCTGCAACTACTCAAGATCCTGTGCCCTAGAGGCCCTGCTCTGCAGTGAGAGAAGCCCACACACAGCAGCAAAGACCCAGCGCTGCCAAAAAAATAAATAAACAATTTTTTTTTTAGGGTAGATCATGCATGCTGCTGCTAAGTCACTTCAGT
>SJYC01132657.1:0-32370 GCA_006408675.1 Madoqua kirkii
AAAAAAAAAAAAAAAAAAGAATGCATTTGAGTCGGTTCTAATGAGGTGAGTGAACCTGGAGCTTATTACACAGAGTGAAGTAAATCAGAGAGAAAAACACCAATACGGTATATTAACACATATATATGAAATTTAGAAAGACGGTAATGATCCTATATGCAAGGCAGCAAAAGAGACACAGATGCAAAGAATAGACTTTTGGACTCTGTGGGAAAGGGCAAGGGTGGAATGATTTGAGAGAATAGCATTGAAACATGTATATTACCATATGTGAAATAGACCACCAGTCCAAGTTCAATGCATGAAACAGGGCACTCAAAGCCTGTGCACTGGGATGACCCAGAGGGATGGGATGGGGATGGAGTTCGGGATGGTGGACACATGTACTCTCATGGCTGGTCCGTGTCGATGTATGGCAAAAACCACCACAATATGGTAAAGCAATTAGCCTCCAATTGAAATAAATTAATTCATTACATTAAAAACTTACAAACAGAAAAAAAAAAAAAGATAGATCATGGTTGCCTGGGAATGGCAGTAGAGAGAGGGACTGCAAAGGGGCACGAGAAAATTGAGGGATGATAGAAGTATATTGTGTTTTGGTCACGGCAGTAGTGTCAAGGCTGTATACATCTGTTTTGTGCATGAGCAGTCACTCAGCTGTGTCTGACTCTTTGTGGCCCCTGGACTGTAGCCCACCAGGCTCCTCTGTCCCTGGAATTCTCCAGGCGAGAATCCTGGAGTGGGTTGCCATTTCCCAACCGAGGGACTGAACCTGCATCTCCTGCGTCTCCTGCGTTGGCAGGCTGATTCTTTACCACTGTGCCACCTGTGCGTCTGGTCAATCTCATCAAATTGCTCGCTAAGAAATGGATGTGGTTGACTGTGTACAAGATTTACCTTAATAAAGGTATAACCTCAATAAAAGTGCTAGTCGAAAACTAAGATATGGAGGGGACATGGCTAGGGGTAGGGATGAGACAGGATCGGTCATGGATTTCTGGCTTGGGGGTGGGGATGCTTACACACAGGGCTCATTACACTGACCGCCTGCTCTCTGAACTGTGTTCAGAATTCTCCATAATAAAAAGATTACAAAAGATAGCAAGCAAGGGGAAGAAAATTCCAAATGAGTTGTTTGCGGATTTCTCAGAGAAATGTTAGTCGTTCACTCATGTCTGACTCTTTGAGATCCTACGGACTGTAGCCTGCCAGGCCCCTCTGTCCATGGAATTCTCCAGTTAAGAATACTGCAGTGGGTAGCTGTTTCTTTCTCCAGGGGATCCTCCCGACCCAGGAATCGAACCCAGGTCTCCTGTATTGCAGGCAAATTCTTTGCCATCTCAATAAAAGAAGGTGGCTAAAAAAATAGAAATAGATTTGATTCAAATAACTGTGAATGACTGAAAGATGGTTGTTATCTGGAAGGATGCTATACTTGAGTTTCCTCTAAGTGACTGAAAATTCTCATTACACATTAATGAAGAAAAATAAGAATCCAAAAGAGTGGGAATGTAAGTAATACAGTCACTTTGGAAGACAGTCTGGCAGTTTCTTAAAAACTAAGCATAGTCTTACCATATGATCCAGCAATCACATTTCTTGGTATTAACCCAAATGAGTTGGAAACTTATGTCCACACACAAACCTGCATACAAGTGTTTATAGAGGCTTTATTCATAACTGCCAACACTTGGAACCAAGCCAGATGTACTTCAATAGGTGAATGGATAAACAAATGATGGTACTTTCATACAATATTATACTGTTCAATCATAAAAAGAAGCAAGCCACTCGGGGGCGGGGGTGCCAGAAATG
The DNA here is from genome assembly GCA_006408675.1 of Madoqua kirkii. NCBI lineage: Eukaryota > Metazoa > Chordata > Mammalia > Artiodactyla > Bovidae > Madoqua > Madoqua kirkii. The sequence goes on from SJYC01132657.1 coordinate 1,819, forward strand.
AGGGGAATATGGGTCAAAGAGTGTAACTTCCTGTTAGGACATGGACAAGTCTGGGGATCTGAGGTACGTGTGGTGGTTATGGCTGATAATACTGTTTAATTTACTTGAAAGTTGCTAAGAGAGTAGATCTTCAACAGTCTCATCACACACACACACACACACACACACACACACACACACAAACGCAAAAGAAATGGTAACTATGTGATGGACCAGAGGTGGTAGCTAATATTACAGTGGTTACCATTTTATAATTTATAAATATAATTTATAAATAATATATAATATTATAATAAATTATTGTTTATATTTATCTATTTTATATTTATTATTTATGTTTATAAATATTATGTTTTATATAACAAATATATTGTTTATAAATATATAATTTATAAATGTAATTTATAAATATAATTTATAAATATGTCAGAGCAACACATTGTATGCCTTAATGTTACACAGTGCTTTGTGCTAACCTATACCTCCTCAAGGCTGGAAAGAAGGAAGGAAGGAAAGGAGGTGGGGAGGGGCCCACCAAGTCAGGCAAAGCCTTGGCGGAGGCATAAATGCATACTGATAATGAAAGAAGCCACTCTGAAAAGATCACAAACTGTATGAGTTTAGATATACGACATCCTGGAAAATGTGAGGACCAGAGGTGGTAGCTAATATTACAGTGGTTACCATTTTATAATTTATAAATATAATTTATAAATAATATATAATATTATAATAAATTATTGTTTATATTTATCTATTTTATATTTATTATTTATGTTTATAAATATTATGTTTTATATAACAAATATATTGTTTATAAATATATAATTTATAAATGTAATTTATAAATATAATTTATAAATATGTCAGAGCAACACATTGTATGCCTTAATGTTACACAGTGCTTTGTGCTAACCTATACCTCCTCAAGGCTGGAAAGAAGGAAGGAAGGAAAGGAGGTGGGGAGGGGCCCACCAAGCCAGGCAAAGCCTTGGCGGAGGCATAAATGCATACTGATAATGAAAGAAGCCACTCTGAAAAGATCACAAACTGTATGAGTTTAGATATACGACATCCTGGAAAAAGTAGAACTGCAGAGACAATGAAAAGCCCTGTGGTGGCCAGCGGTCGGGGAGAGGGGCGGTGTAAGCGGAGCACGGGGTTTTCAGGGCAGTGAGAGCGCCGTCTGATATTCTGCACGACGTTACCTGCTTGTCAAACCCCATGGAACTGTATGACACAAAGATGGAGGCTTCGCATCAACTGGGGCCCTTCGTGAATAACAACGCGTCAATTTTGGTTCATTAATTGTAACAGGTATAGCACACTAATGCCAGATGTTAATAAAACAAGGAAGCGTGCTCTTGGGGAGAGGGGCTGTATGGGAACTCTCTGTACTTTCTGCCCAATTGTTCTATAAACCCAAAACTGCTCTAAAACATGTCTGCTAACTTTTCTAAAGATAAGGAGAATAGAAGAAGCAAATCCAAATGAGATACTTAGGAATTTTTCAATTACGGAGACGTGCTTTTTAAAAAAAATTGGAATTAGATTCAGTTAGGATCATTGTGATTGCCTGGAACAAAATTATTACCATCTAAAGGGATTTTGTCGAGAAGGCAATGGCACCCCACTCCAGTACTCTTGCCTGGGAAATCCCATGGATGGAGGAGCCTGGTGGGCTGCAGTTCACGGGGTCGCTAGGAGTTGGACATGACCGAGCAACTTCACTTTCACTTTTCACTTTCATGCACTGGAGAAGGAAATGGCAACCCACTCCGGTGTTCTTGCCTGGAGAATCCCAGGGACGGGGGAGCCTGGTGGGCTATCGTCTACGGGGTCGCAGAGAGTCGGACACGACTGAAGCGATTTAGCAGCAGCAGCAGCAGCAGCAGCAGCAGCAGCAGCAGCAGCAGCAGCAGCAGCAGCAGCAGCAGCAGCAGCAGCAGCAGCAAAGGGATTTTGGCTTCCCAGGTGGCGCTGGTGGTAAAGAACCTGCCTGCTAATGCAGGAGACGGAAGAGGCTCAGGTTCGATCCCCAGGTCGGGAAGATCCCCTGGAGGAGGAAGCGGCAGCCCACTCCAGTATTCTTGCTTAGAGAACTCCCTGGACAGAGGAGCCTGGCAGGCTACAGTCCACAGGGTCCCGAGAGTTGGACACGACTGAAGTGACTTGGCACACAGCCACGCAGAGGGATTTCACACGGCAGATTTTCTCCACACATATGTCTTCCGGTCTCTCTGTTTAGCCCATCAGCATCTTATAACCACCCAGTGTATGCACCATTGTTTTCTAATTCAAAGTGTGACTCCAGCTTTCAAATGGTAAAATTGCGGAGTGTGGGGTGGGGCTTCCGGAAATTTGATGAGAATGAGGATATGCTTTGAAATATTAATCCAGGGACTTCCCTGGCGCTCCAGTGGGTAAGACTCCATGCCTCCAATGCAACAGGTGGGGGTTCGATCCCTGATTGGGGAAATAAGATCCAACATGGCGTGGCCGAAAGAAAAGAAGGGAAAAAAGATTAATCCAGCCACACAAACCCTGCTGACGAGGCTGGGAAGTTGGGATACTGAGCTGCTATAAGCCTTCGCTTGGCAGAAGTGGCCTCCTTTAACTGTTGGAAACCAGCCTCCTGCCTCTGTTCCGGGAGACACACCCAGTTCCCAGGCTCTGACTCAAGGAGATGGTGAAAAGCTCTGGCTGAACCCTGCTGGCCGGGAACAGAGCCACCTGTTAGGAGGAAAAACAGATTGTGGCTAACTCGAGGGTGCTCCCAAGTGGCTGTGGACCAGCAATGGGCCGTGGCAGAGAGAGGCAAGAAGTGTGCGCCCAGCTCTATCACCACATCGCAGAAGCTTGGAATACAGACTCCCTGATGTAGCTTCCACTAGTGGGCTGGATATTCGAGCATCACAGGGGCTCAGGACTACCAATGATAACTAACAGTTATTCAGCCTTTGCTCTGTACAAGCACTGGGCTACGTGTTTATGTGAAATACCTCATTTAATCTTCACAACCATCCCGAGGCAGGTACTATTTGCATCTCCATTTTAAGAGGAGGAGGCACAGAGAAGTTAAATAATTCGCCCAGGTCACAAAGCTATTAGGTGGTAGAGCTGGGATCTGAACTCTGCCTGCTAGACCCTCCCACCTGTCCTCTTAAACCCTGTCCTAGTGAAAAATGAAAGTGTTAGTTGCTCAGTCGTGTCTGACTCTTTGCACCCCCATAGATTGTTGTCTGCCAGGCTCCTCTGTCCGTGGAGTTCTCCAGGCATTCCCTTCTCCAGGAGATCTTCCTGACCCTGGGATCGAACCTGGTCTCTTGAACTGCAGACAGATTCAGTACCACTGAGACACCAGGGAAGCTCTCTGTCCTAGAGAAGAAGAGAACAGACAGATTAGAAGGAGGGAGTGCTGTCTAAATGGCTATAATGTCTTTGAGTCATTACTGCTTGATGGGGCTACAGATGGGTCTAGTGGTAATGCAAGGACCTGAAGGGGAAGGAGGCTGCTTAGGATGCTAACCACCTGTGATAAATGCTCTCTTGGTAGATGAAAGCTTTTCAAGGTCAGAAATGTGTCTCTTTCCCCCAGTGCCTGGCATGGTCATGGGCACACAGCAGATGCTCAGTAAAAGTCTGCTGAGTGAAGGCAAGAAAGAATGTCTTCTAGGCCACCAGAGCCATCTCCATGGAATTATCCCCTGGGGCCCTAATAAATACTTGATAGCTTGATGGTGATATTTGTTATTGTGATAAACATATATCAACAGATAGAACACAACTGACCATCTTAAATTGACATTTTTTTTTTCAGGAAAAAATAAGCTGTCCTTTTAATGATACCTTCAACGTTCTCATGGGTCATATAATATTTGAACAGGAGAGTGAAATTTTGAACTTCAATGTTTTTCATGATTACAGTCCAATCAGAAACCTCATCTACGTGCCCCTGCAGTGTTCTCTGTGCTCCAGTGGGATTGAGGATGGAGAGAAGGGGCTATCTCAGTCTGGTGCTGAGCGAAGTGGAAGTAAGCAATTTAAAAGCATGAAAGAAGCGGTCCAGTGGTTAAGACTCTGCATTTCCAATACAAGGGTGTGAGTCCAGTCCCTGGTCAGGGAACTAAGATCCCACAAGCTGTGCAGTTCAGCCAAAGGATATATGTAAAATGTAAATGAAGAGCATTGTTCGCGAAGGAGACTGATGTCCCAGATCCGGCACTTAGGATCACAGCCTGCAATGAAGTGGTGATAATACTGTAACCCCCTTAAAGGAGCTGGGCCATTTTAATCATTTTTTAAGAACACAGTTCAGTGGCCTTACGTACATTTATGTTATTGTGCATGCCGATGATTTTAAATGATACAACGATTAACCAAGCAACGATATCTTTCCACTCTAGTCTGTATTAGTGTCGGTCAGGATGGCGCATGGGTTATGTTCTAGTAACAAAAGCTCTGAAATCTCAGTGGCTGAAAAAATAAAAAAGCTTTGTATCTTGCTCCTGCTACGTGTCCATTGCAGGTCAGCTGGGAGCTCTGTCCCACGCCACCCTCACTGTGGGAGCCAGGCCGATGCGAAAGATGCTATCTGGAGTATAGCTGATTGCTACTGGCAGAGAGAAAAGAGGGGCAGACTTTGTGCTGGCTTTAAAAAAATCTACTCAGGGACTTCTTAATGGTTCAGTGGTTAAGATTGCATGCTCCCAAAGCAAGGGGCCTGGATGCCTGGGTTCAATCCCTGGTAGGGGAACTAGATCCCATATGCGGCAACTAAAGATCCAGCATGTGGCAATGAAGACCTGTGCGGCCAAATTATTATTTTTTTAATCCGCTCACATAAAACTGGTCAAAGCAGGTCGCGTAACCACCCCTAACTTCAAAGAGAATGTAGAAGTACAGTCCTATCACGGCTGTCGGAAAAGAGACGCAGAGTCTTTGTGAAGTGCCCTGTGAATACTAAAGTCTGTTTCAGTTACAAATGGCAAAATCACATTCGAATTGGCCAGAGCCGAAAAGACTTTGCTGACTCACCTGAGCCTAGGGATAGCTGGCTTCAGACACAGTTGGATCTAGGTACTGAAAGATGTCTTCAGCGATCCATCTCCCTTTTGTCTGGGGTTCATGCTCAGCTAGAGTCTTCCTAGTCATGATTTTTAAAAATAGCCATCAGCAGTTTCTTAATTTCCACCAAATGACTTTCCCTTTCACTGAAAGGAAGGGGCTTCCCAGGGGGCGCTAGTGGTAAAGAACCTATCTGCCAATGCAGGAGACTTAAAGAGTCACAGGTTCCATCCCTAGTTTGGGAAGATCCTCTGGAGGAGGGCATGGCAACCCACTCCAGTATTCTTGCCTGGAGAGTTCCATGGACAGAGGAGCCTGGAGGGCTCCTAGAGGGCTTCAGTCCATGGTGGTGCAAACAGCTGGACAAGATCGAAGTGACTTAGCACGCACTGAAAGGAAGAATCTTTTCTCATTGTTTCCTACGAAACTTCTGGAGTGATTTCCATTGGTTTAGATTGTATCACAAGGTTCCTGGTCCAGTCTCTTATAAGTCTGGCCCAATGCATGTGTTTACACCTCCTCTTGCAGCTGGGAAGTGAGTCAGCCCCACTTGGAAAACAGGAGCTGACAATGGAGGTGGTGTGCTTTTGCCAAATGTAGCGATGTTTCCATTGCTAGACGGGGGATGCTGAGCCAGGCCAAAACAGATCTTGCCTGCACTTCAAGAGATGCAGGTTCAAGCCCTGGGTCAGGAAGGTCCCCTGGAGGAGGACATGGCAACCCACTCCAGCATTCTTGCCCGGAGGATCCCATGGACAGAGGAGTCTGGTGGGCCACAGTCCATAGCATCGCACAGAGTCAGACACGACTGAGCGACTCAGCAGGCATACCTGCACCACAGTTGCATGTGGAATCTAAAACATGGCACAAATGAACTTATCTACAAAACAGACTCATGAACACAGAGAACAGACTTGCTGATGCCAAGGGAGGGTGGGGGAGCTGGATGCACATGTATAAATGAATCACTGTGTTTACAGTGGAAATTAACACCCTGTTGTAAATGAACTATACTTTGAGAAACTAAATTTTAAAAAAGAAGTAGGATATTCACAGGCCCCAAAAACCTAAGGGAGAAAATTAAAGAAGTTTGTTTTTCTTAGGAAACAGTGCAGCTGGTGGGTGAGACAAGGAAGGGGAGCTGCCAAAGGTGACCAACAGGCAACTGGTTATACGGGTGAAAGCGGAGCGCAGGCACAGTCTCTGCCTCTCGGAGATGGCCCACACTCATCCAGGGAAAGAACGAATGTCGTCGCCTCTGATCTTACTCTCTCTTCTGGCTTTCCTTCTTCTGATGCTGGATGATACTGGTGTGTGTGTGTGTCTGTAAACACCCATGTACACCCATGTATATGGTGCTGTGAGCAGCTATATTTACATGCTTCTGTATAACTTTTGATTGCTGCTCTACCTGCTGCCTGTTGATCTGCCCATGTTTCTAGCGAAAAGATTTTTAGAACAGCCAATGCTGCTGGTCAGGATTATTATCGCATTAGTTAAATACCTGAACTCTCAGCAAAGAGAATAGGGCTCCAACCTATTACGCCATTGACTAACTGACGCATTTTATGTTTAAATTAATTGATCTGTCTTTGGCTGTCCTGGGTCTTCGTGGATGGGCGTGGGCGTTCCGTAGCTGTGGCAGGCAGGAGCTGTTCCTCACTGTGGTATGAGGGCTTCTCACTGTGGCGATTACTCTTGTGGAGGATGAGCTTCAGGCTGCATGGACTTCGGTACTTGCGGCATGTAGGCACAGTAGCTGCAGGCATATGGGCTTAGATCCTCCACATGTGAAGTCTTCCTGGACCAGGGGTGGAACCCACGTCCCCTGTAGCGGCAGGCGGTTCTTACTACTGCACTGCCAGCAAAGTCCTCTGACATATTTTAATTTACTCAGTCTGAGACTTAATTTCCTAATCTGTGAAATGGGGATAATAATATTTACTTCCCAGCATCATAGAAATGGTCAAATGACATAAGTGAAGTGCTTAGTATAGTACATGACACATAAAAGTAGCTATCATATATTAAAAATTCATTTTCTTTTTTAAAATTTTTATTTATTTTAATTGGAGGCTAATTACTCTACAATATTGTATTGGTTTTCCCATACATTGACATGATGGGGGTACACGTGTCCCCAATCCTGAACCCTCCTCCCACCTCCCTCCCCATCCCATCCCTCAGGGTCATCCAAGTGCATCAGCCCTGAGCACCCTGTCTCAAAATAAAAGCAAAAATAAACAAATGAAAATTCATTTTCAATAACAACAACAATAGAGCAGAAAATTTGAAACCATGAAAAAATAATACTAGAGTGGGTTGCCATTTCCTTCTCCAAATATAAAGAGGCAGATTGCTAAAATAGCATTTACAATGTGATCTCATTTTTAATAAAACACACACACACACAACCGAAAAGATATATATCAGAGTTTACCAGTGATACTGTGAGTAGGATACAGATTATTTTTAAAATTATGTTTTACCTTGATCATCAGCAATTGGCTGCACATTATTTTGCTGATCGGTAATTCCTCTAGTTTGTACAAGACATAGTTATTTTTATGGAATGGAAAAAAATTTCACTATAAAAGAAACAGTGGGTGATTTTTCTGGAAGACCTAGCAAAACTGCATGACCAGATGCCAGGGGAGGGATAAGGTACCAGCCTATCTTGGCAGGCTTCAGTTGTCTTCTTTTTTGCCTGCTTGCTTTTTCACTTGCAGTCTTTTTTTTTTTTTTTTAATGAATACAAGCACTGCTCTCAGGGAAAGCCTCCCACAGAGACTCAAGGCTGTCCGGGCATCAAAGAGCCTGGGGCAGTCTGTTGCTTATCCGGATGTGCGCCCAGCTTACCACTCAGTTCTCTCCGCAGCTACTCTTGAGGATCTATGATAACAGAAGGGAGCAATGATATAAAACATGAGGAGATCCTCTAAGCCATTGGTGATTGAACCCACGGTGTTCATCCTTATATGAAAAAGAAAGTGTGTTAGTCAATCAACCGTGTCTGACTCTTTGTGACCCCCATGGACTGTAGTCTGCCAGACACCTCTGTCTATGGGATTCTCCAGGCAAGAATACTGGGCTGAGTTGCCGTTCCCTTCTCCAGGGGATCTTCCCCACCCAGGGATCGAACCCTGGTCTCCTGCATTACAGGAGCCATCAGGGAAGCCCTCATCTAGACATACTTAATTTTCAGTGTCTGAACCAGCAAATGTGCTGCTCTGACAAGTGGAAAGAGCTTGTGTCCCACAAGAGAGTGGCTGATGGGAGAGGAAAGTAGGCTGGAAACCCTGGGGGGTGGTAATTCGTACAGCAGACCAATCATTTGAATTAATTAATTAAGTAATACGTGACTTCCTTAACTCTGCACAGCCATTTGAATTCACACAGATGAATGGCCATTACATAGTTAGACTCTAGGTGAGGAAGATTAGTATAAATTTCCCTCAGGACTGGTACTCACAGTTATCAAATGCTTACTGAACACTGGTTGTCTGGGAGTCCAGAGGGTGGGAGGGAGAAACAGGATCATTTCACCAGCTGCAACACGTGTTTGACTCTGAGGCTGCTCCTCATACATGCTGGATTTAGTATGCTTCACACGTTATGGGCTTTCATGGTAGTTAGACATGTGCCCTTGTGCCTGAGACCTGATGGCACCTCAACAACGGGTTATGTGGATTGTGGAAGAAGCCGGGAATGGGTGTAACGGGGAGCTGGCAAATTGGTGTGGCTGCAAGCTGGGTTCCTAAAGGCTCTGAGGCTGCAGAGCTGAGAAAGTCAGATCTGGCAGGTGGCAACTGGGTCTACACCTAACGTTGGTTGGTCCCAGGTAAGAATATAAATATTAGACTAATGTGCCATGTGTATAAATAATAAGAATTTATAATCAAACCAGTAAATGGTTAAATAATATATTTATATATTAATTAACATATTCTAGCTCTTTATTTCAATAAATACAGCTTCATCACAACAAAACAAACATACTTTCGTGAAAATGTTTCTTGGCTGCGTCAGGTATGAGTTGCGACGCACAGGCTCAGCAGGCGCTGCTTGTAGGCTTAGCCGCACCCAGGTAACCATTATATCTACTACTGCAGGCAGGAATCTCTTAGAAGAAATGGAGAAACCCTCACAGTCAACAAACGAGTCCGAAATGCAGTACTTGGGTGCAGTCTCTAAAAAGATAGGATGATCTCTGTTTGTTTCCAAGGCAAACCATTCAATATCATGGTAGTCCAAATCTATGCCCCAACCAGTAATGCTGAAGAAGCCGAAACTGAATGGTTCTCTGAAGACTGACAAGAACTAACACCATAAAAAGATGTCCTTTTCACTGTGGCTCAGATGGTAAAGCATCTGTCTACGATGTGGGAGACCTGGGGTTCGATCCCTAGGTTGGGAATATCCCTTAGAGAAGGAAATGGCAATCCACTCCAGTACTATTGCCTGGAAAATCCCATGGACAGAGGAGCCTGGTAGGCTACAGTCCATGGGGACCCGCAAAGAGCTGGACACGACTGAACGACTTCACGTTCACGTTCACATTTCATTATAGGAGACTGCAATACAAAAGTAGTAAGTCAAAGGATACCAGGAGTAACAGGCAACTTTGGCTTTCGAGTACAGAATGAAGCAAGGCAAAGGCTAGCAGAGTTTTGTCAAAAGAATGCACTGGTCATAGCAAACACCCTCTTCCAACAAGACAAGAGGACTCTACATGTGGACATCACCAGATGGTCAATATTGAAATCAGATCGATTATATTCTTTGCAGCCAAAGATGGAGAAACTCTATACAATTAGCAAAAACAAGACTGGGAGCTGATTGTGGTTCAGATTATGAACACATTACTGCCAAATTCAGACTTAAATTGAAGAAAGAAAGGAAAACCACTAGACCATTCAGGTATGATCTAAGTCAAATCCCTTATGATTTATACAGTGGAAGTGAGAAATAGATTCAAGGGATTAGATCTGTTAAACAGAGTGCCTGAAGAACTATGGATGGAGATATGTAACGTTGTACAGGAGGCAGTGATCAAGATCATCCCCAAGAAAAAGAAAAGCAAAAAGGCAAAATGATTGTCTGAGGAGGTCTTACAAATAGCTGAGAAAAGAAGTGAAAGGCAAAGGAGAAAAGGAAAGATATACCCATCATAGACTTCCAAAGAATAGCAAGGAGAGATAAGAAAGACTTCCTCAGTGATCAATGCAAAGAAATAAAGGAAAACAATAGAATGGAAAAGACAAGCAATCTCTTCAAGAAAATTAGAGATATCAAGGGAAGACTTCATGCAAAGATGGGCACAGTGAAGGACAGAAATGGTATGGACCTAACAGAAGCAGAAGATATTAAGAAGAGGTGGCAAGGATACACAGAACTGTACAAAAAAGTTCTTCAAGACCCAGATAATCACGATGGTGTGATCATTCACCTAGAGCCAGACATCCTGGAATGTGACACCAAGCGGGCCTTAGGAAGCATCATTACGAACAAAGCTAGTGGAGGGGATGGAATTCCAGCTGAGCTGTTTCAAATCCTGAAAGATGATGCTGTGAAAGTGCTGCACTCAAAATGCCAGCAAATTTAGAAAACTCAGCAGTGGCTACAGGACTAGAAAATGTCAGTTTTCATTTCAATTCCAAAGAAAGGCAATGCCAAAGAATGCTCAAACTACCGCACAATTGCACTCACCTCACACACTAGTAAAGTAATGCTCAAAACTCTCCAAGCCAGGGTTCAAGTACGTGAACTGTGAACTTCCAGATGTTTAAGCTGGGTTTAGAAAAGGCAGAGGAACCAGAGTTTAAATCGCCAACATCCACTGGATCATGGAAAAAGCAAGAGAGTTCCAAAAAAAAAATCTATTTCTGCTTTATTGACTATGCCAAAGCCTTTGACTATGTGGATCACAACAAACTGAAAAATTCTTTAAGAGATGGAAATACCAGACCACCTGACCTGTCTCTTGAGAAATCTGTATGCAGGTCAGGAAGCAACAGTTAGAACTGGACAAGGAACAACCGACTTCTTCCAAATCATGATAGGAGTACATCAAGGCTGTATATTGTCCCCCTGCTTATTTAACTTATATCCAGAGCATATCATGTGAAATACTGGTCTAGATGAAGCCCAATCTGGAATCCAAATTGACAGGAGAAACAGCATAACCTCAGATACACAGATGACACCACCATTATGGCAGAAAGTGAAGAAGAATTAAAGAGCCTTTTGATGAAGGTGAAAGAAGAGAGTGGAAAAGCTGGCTTAAAACTCAACATTCAGAAAGTTAAGATCATGGCATGCAGTCCCATCACTTCTTGGCAAATAGATGGGGAAACAATGGAAACAGTGACAGACTATTTTTAGGACTCCAAAATCACTGCAGGTGGTGACTGCAGCCATGAAATTAAAATATGCTTGCTCCTTGGAAGAAAAGTTATGACCAACCTAGACAGCATATTAAAATGCAGAGACATTACTTTGCCAACAAAGGTCTGGCTAGTCAAAGCTACGGTTTTTCCAGTAGTCATGTATGGATGTGAGAGCTGGACCATAAAAAAAGCTGAGTGCCGAAGAATTGATGCTTTTGAACTGTGGTGTTGGAGAAGACTCTTGAGAGTCCCTTGGACTGCAAGGAGATCCAATCAGTCCATCCTAAAGGAAATCAGTCCTGAATATTCATTGGAAGGACTGATGCTAAAGCTGAAACTCCAATACTTTAGCCACTTGATGCAAAGGACTGACTCATTGGAAAAGACTCTGATGCTGGGAAAGATTGAAGGCAGGAGGAGAAGGGGATGACAGAGGATGAGATGGTAGGATGGCATCACCAACTCAATGAACATGAGTTTGAGCTTCGAGAGTTGGTGATAGACAGGGAAGCCTGGCGTGCTCCAGTCCATGGGGTCGCCAAGAGTTAGACACGACTGAGTGACTGAACTGAACTGAACTGAGACTGTTGGCACAAGCACTTCAGTAGTGGTGGCACACGGGTTAGTTGCACCATGGCTAGTGGCATCTTTCTGGACCAGGGATCAAACCCATGTCCTCTGCTTAGCAGGCAGATTCTTAACCAATGGACCACCAGGGAAGAACCTCTTTTTTCCTTTTTTTATGCTGAACATTTTTTCATCACATTTCAAAACAGTTTTTATTAAACCTAGAAATTTTCTATTGTTTGCTATAAATATTGATTTGCCCATTGCCACAGAAAAGTGGAATTATTCTTGATTAAAGTTGGACACATATTATTTTATCCTCTAATTTAAGAAATTCTCTTCCATGTTGTCATTCCCTGTGCTATTCAGTAGGATCTTGCTGCTGTTTATCCATTCTATACATAATAGTTTGTTAATCCCGAACCAATCTGACCCTCTCTACGCCCTCTTCCCTTGGCCACCAGAAGTCAAGCCTGTTCTCTATGTCTGTGAGTCTGTTTCATAGATAAGTTCATTTGGGTCGTCTTTTAGATTTCACATATAAGTGATATCGCTTGATACTTATTTTTCTCTTTCTGGCTTACTTCACTTTGTGTGATAATCCCTAGATCCAGCCCATGTAGCTACAATAGCATTGCTTCATTCTCTTTTATGGATGAGTAATATTCCATTGTATATGTGTGTGTGTATATATATACCGTATCTTCTTTATCCACTCATCTGTTCACGGACATGTAGGCTGTTTCCACATCTGGGCTATTATAAACACTGGTGGTATGAGCATCGGGGTGCGTGTCTCTCTTTTAATTACAGTTTTGTCTGGATATATACTCAGGAGTGGAATTGCTGGGTCATAGGACAACTCTATCTTTACTTTTTTAAGGAACCTCAATCCTGTTCTCCTAGTGGCTGCATTAATTTACATTCCCACCAGCAGTGTAGGAGGGTCCCCCTTTCTTCATATCCTCCCCAGCATCTGTTATTTGTAAGCTTTTTATTGATGGTCATTCCGACCGATGTGAGCTGGTAACTTTTGTGCCACCTATAAACCCTTGATTTGCATTTCTCTAGTAATTAGTACGGAGAAGGCAATGGCACCTCACTCCAGTACTCTTGCCTGGAAAATCCCATGGATGGAGGAGCCTGGTGGGCTGCAGTGTGTGGGGTTGCTAAGAGTCAGACACGACTGAGCAACTTCACTTTCGCTTTTCACTTTCATGCATTGGAGAAGGAAATGGCAACCCACTCCAGTATTCTTGCCTGGAGAATCCCAGGGACAGGGGAGTCTGGTGGACTGCCGTCTATGGGGTCACACAGAGTCGGACACGACTGAAGCGACTTAGCAGCAGTAGCAGCAGAAGTAATTAGTATTGTTGAGCTTCTTTTCTTGTGCCCATTGATCATCTGAACACATACTATTTTATAAGGACGTCATACAAAATCTAAGAATATCATTTGCCTCTGTTGAATACTATTTTTATTTTACTGTTTATTCAATCTTTTAAAACTTAACTGTAGTAGTTTCATATATTTTTTTTGCATGCAAGTGATGTTTCATTTTAGTCAAGAACCTAAGTGATTCCAAACACAGACACCTTAATTGGCCAAAAGTGACCATGTAAAATTTTGTCATAGCAGTAGCAAAATATTGCTTTTGGACTGAGGATATGAAAATACATAACAGCTATTTCTAGGATCTCTTTCTCCATCTAAAATAATTTCACTGTAAAATGAAATACTAAATTTAATTCTGCCATATTGGTGCAATGGAAAATTGTAATCATTAATTTGAATTGAATTGGTTTCTGCTGAAACATATTTATGCTGTCAGAAGGACATGACAGCTATTTTTCAGGATCACTGTTCAATAAGCACAGTAAAGCTCCAGATGTTTTTGGTTTTCACATTTAATTTCAGCTTTTATAAATGCAATTTTCTTCATATGCTATTATTGGACAGGCCAGAACTGCATTTGGCTTCCTGAGTTATAACTTTGTTATCAACAAATCTTCTCGTTGCTGTTGTTGTTCTCATCGTTTTAATCAATAATGAAGCGTTCATTTACCGGAGAATATGAAGTTGCAGGGATTTCATCTTTCCAAATGTGAGTTGGAAGGTTTCTTTGTTTGTTTTCTTTTGGTTATTAATGAGAACTGTATTAAGCAAAAAATTTCTAAAATCCTTTTTTTTATGTGGGTCATGCTCAGCAGAAGTCTGCTCACTTGCATTGTTTCTAGTTTTTAAAAATTTAAGTTGAATGCTTTTTTAAAACTTGAGGTACGGCTGATTTACAATGTTATGTTAATTTCCACTGTATGGCAAAGTGATTGTTATACATACAATATACATATACACACACATATATATTCTTTTCTGTTATGTTTTATCACAGGATATTGAATCCAGTTCCCTGTGCTGTATAGTAGGATCTTGCTGCTTCTCCGTTCTGTATATAATGGCTGGCATCTGCTGGCCTAAAACTCTCCATTCATCCTTCCCTCCTGCCCTCCCCACTTTGGCAAAGACAAGCCTGTTCTCTGAGTAAGCAGACTGCTTTCTGTTTGCTTTCCCTGCAGCTTCTTCCTTCTCTGAGCTCCACTTTAGGTGGCACTGTGTGACATGGGGAATCTTAGTTCCCCATCCAGGCACTGAAGCCGTGCCCCTGCCGTGAAAGTGCAGAGTCTTAACCCCTGGACTTGCAGTGAAGTCCCTGAGCTCCACCTTTGTATTTTACAACTCTGTGAAGATCTTGTGCTTATTTTCAAGATTATTTAAATAAAACTAAAATGTATATCTAAATTTTGGGGAAATTTAGATTTTATTCAAATGTTAACGAAAACATCATTTTAGCATCCAGTGTTCGTCTAGTTGCCACTGTACTTGTTCACCTGGTTGCCAATTCTTGTTTCCTGAATGTTGCATCTGAACCTGCATATGTACACATTTGAGATGGATCACAATAAACTGTGGGAAAATTCTGACAGAGATGGGAATACCAGACCACCCGACCTGCCTCTTGAGAAACTGTATGCAGGTCAGGAAACAACAGTTAGAACTGAACATGGAACAACAGACTGGTTCCAAATAGGAAAAGGAGTACGTCAAGGCTGTATATTGTCACCCTGCTTATTTAACTTCTATGCAGAGTATATCATGAGAAACACTGGACTGGAAGAAACACAAGCTGGAATCAAGATTGCTGGGAGAAATATCAATAACCTCAGATATGCAGATGACACCACCCTTATGGCAGAAAGTGAAGAGGAGCTAAAAAGTCTCTTGATGAAAGTGAAAGAGGAGAGTGAAAAAGTTGGCAAAAAGCTCAACATTCAGAAAATGAAGATCATGGCATCTGGTCCCATCACTTCATGGGAAATAGATGGGGAAACAGTGGAAACAATGTCAAACTGTTTTGGGGGGCTCCAAAATCACTGCAGATGGTGACTGCAGCCATGAAGTTAAAAGATGCTTACTCCTTGGAAGGAAAGCTATGATCAACCTAGATAGTATATTCAAAAGCAGAGACATTACTTTGCTGACTAAGGTCTGTCTAGTCAAGGCTATGGTTTTTCCTGTGGTCATGTATGGATGTGAGAGTTGGACTGTGAAGAAGGCTGAGCACCGAAGAATTGATGCTTGTGAACTGTGATGTTGGAGAAGACTCTTGAGAGTCCCTTGGACTGCAAGGAGATCCAACCAGTCCATTCTGAAGGAGATCAACCCTGGGATTTGTTTGGAAGGAATGATGCTAAAGCTGAAACTCCAGTACTTTGGCCACCTCATGAGAAGAGTTGACTCATTGGAATAGACTTTGATGCTGGGAGGGATTGGGGGCAGGAGGAGAAGGAGACGACAGAGGATGAGATGGCTGGATGGCATCACTGACTTGATGGACGTGAGTCTGAGTGAACTCTGGGAGGTGGTGATGGACAGGGAGGCCTGGCGTGCTGTGATTCATGAGGTCGCAAAGAGTCGGACATGACTGAGCGACTGAACTGCACTGAACTAAAGTTCATGGCTGGGTCCTTTCTGCCTAGGTTAAGGGCTATGGTGGCCCTTTGGATGTTGTCTTTGGAAGAGTGAAAATCGATAGAGGGTGGGATCCCTGGAAGATGAGCTACTAGGAGAAAGGAGCCCCACCAGATAAGAGTTGGGACAGAGAGAAGCAGTAGATTACCATGAGGCTAAATGAGGCTAAATCTTCCAGGTCTTTCACTTGCACAGACTTTTCCAAGACCCATACCTATTTTTGTGTTCTTTTTCTTAGCAATGGCCCCCAGCGTATACAACATAAGGTAGGTTTAACAAGACTCCAGCCAGGCAGGTTCAGGGCAGGTCAGGATTGGTCCTTCTTCTGGCAGTGACCTGGAGTACTCAGCAGAGATACTGTTGGTGCTTCTGGAGTACTCAGAGGCATTTGAGCTGAAGCGGAGCCCTGAACCCAGTCCAGTTTCACAGTAACATCGGAAACCCCAGCAGTGAGATTCATCCGAATCCAAAGAACAGAGCTGATAAATAGAAATATAATGCAAATTACAGGTGCAACTTTGAGTTTTCTAGTTGTTACATTTAAACAAGTAATCAAAGAATCAGATGAAAGTAATTCTAATAACATATTTTATTTAATCCACTGTATCTAAAACATAATCATGTACATATGTGAGAACTGGACCATAATGAAGGCTGAACACCAAAGAACAGATGTTTTTGAACTGTGGTGCTGGAGAAGACTCTTGAGAGTCCTGTGAACTGCAAGGAGATCAAACCAGTCAATCCTGAAGGAAATTAACCCTGAATATTCATTGGAAGGACTGATGCTGAGGCTGAAGCTCCACCTAATGGGAAGAGTCGACTCGTTGGAAAAGACCCTGATGCTGGGAAAGAGCGAAGGCAAAAGGAGAAAGAGGCTGCAGAGGATGAGATGGTAAGACAGCATCACCAACTCAACAGACATGAATTTGAACACACTCTAGGAGACAGTGGAGGACAGAGGAGCCTGGTGAGCTATCCTTCATGGGGTCACAAAGAGTTGGACACAACTTAGTGACTGAACAACAAGAAAAATGCAAAACATGAGTGAAGTCCCTAAAATTTGGTGTGTATTTCACCCTTGCCACACATTTTAACTCGGACCATGCACATTTCAACTGCTCAGTAGTTACGTGTGGCTATGGCTACCATATTTGGCAGCATGTCTCTAGATAAGCCCTCTGTCTCTACCTTCTTGTCAATGCTGGCTGGGCACTGTATTAGTTTCCTATTGCTGCAAGTCACCCCAAACTGAGTGGCATAGGACAACACAAATTTATTCTCTTATAGTTCTGGAAATCAGATGTTTAAAACGGATCTCACTAGGCTAAGATATTGGTCAGGTTGCCTTCTTTCTGGAGACACTGTTCCCTTGCCTTTTCCAGCTTCTAAAGGCTGTCCACATTCCTTGGCTCCTAGCCTCACATCTCTCCAACCTCTGCTTCCTTAGTCATATTTCCTCCTCTAGCTCTAACCCTCTTATAGTTCTGCACCCCTCTTATAGGATCCGCGTGATCATGTTGGGTCCACACAGATAATACAAGATCCTGCACTTAATGATATCTGCCAAGTTCCCTTTACCATGCAAGATAGCATATTACATGCTTGGGGATTAAGATGTGGACATCCTTGGGAGGTGCTTAGGAGAGGCCAAAGCTTCAGGGAAAAGATGTGAGGGCTTCTAGCCAAAGTAGGGTCAGGAAAAAAGAATGGCTCTATTTTGTCCAGAAAAAGAACATGAGCTGAAAGTCTATGGGAAGAAAACTAAGGAAAGCTGAAGGCGTTGAACCTGTGAAGGAACCTGACTCAAGATCTCCCCAACCAGCAGGCTCCCAACTTTTTTGGTCACTTGGGAAACGTCACAGTTATTAGTCCTAGAACAGAACCTCTTCTCCAAGGACCATATCCATTCCACACCCCCACCCCACCCCCTCCATCACTATCAGGTACACACACAGACACACACAGACACACACACGCACACACTCAGCATGAAAATCAGAGGCAGACTGCTCCTAAAGTGCTTGGTAGTAGAACAGATCGTTTGAAAAGGAACAAATTAATTGTAAAAATAAATATGTACTTTATTTCTTCATAGGAATACTTTAAAATGGGCTCCTAACCAAGGACTCAGCACTAAATAAGTCAGGGATATGGTCAAAAATACTTCCTAGAAGAAAAGATTATAAAAATCTATAATCACCTAGAACAATAAAACTGGGCTGCTCCAACTTCTATAAAACAGACTTAAATATAGCTACAATGATTACGCAAGAGCCCAGCGAGCTGTAAGTGTGTAAAAGTGCCTTTGGATCATATGTTTGAACTAGAACCCAATCTCACGGCTATAAAGCGGTCAATGACAATCTTGCTCAACCTGTTGGAGTTTAGATGGCTCCGTAGAGGTAAATTAACGATCTAAGCTCTCTTAGGGATTCCTTTATTTTCTCTTGATATGTTTCACTGGGGCTAACAGAGGTGCTTAAAGCTCTTTCCATGAGTCAGTATGTCAGTAGCCAATGCGTTACTGGGGATGGCAGCCACCCCAGCCAATCTGGTCCAGAGCATTGAGGAAACAAGTGCCCTGGAAGGGGCGGGGCCTGGCCCTGACACACTCACCCAGGATAGGCTCTGGGAAGGCAGCCCGCAGGTGCGGGTGCGGGGAGGCTCTCTGGTTTGGCAAGTAGAACACGGAATCTGGGGAACAGGGCAATCAATAAGAAGCAGGTTTTGCATAAACTAGGAGGCATCAGGGTCATCTGCTACAAGAGGCAGATAGAGGTAGGAGCAGAGGGAGTAATAAATTAACACCCCTGGTATTCTTGGATGTCACAGTTACCACTTAAAATACATTTGAGTGACCTCAGAGATCCATGACATGCAGCCATTTGTCATTTCGCCAGGACAAGCATCTTAAACACCTTGAGCACGTGGAAACTAATTGAGTGAAAACCAGTCTTCCATCTCACCATGACACTGTGGTTCTTTGCTTAGAGTGGAGCATACAGAAACTTTCTTTAGGTAACTGAAAAATAACAATAACTACGATGGTTTTTCCTTTGGAAGAGTAGTGACCTCAGAGATCCATGACATGCAGCCATTTGTCATTTCGCCAGGACAAGCATCTTAAACACCTTGAGCACGTGGAAACTAATTGAGTGAAAACCAGTCTTTCATCTCACCATGACACTGTGGTTCTTTGCTTAGAGTGGAGCATACAGAAACTTTCTTTAGGTAACTGAAAAATAACAATAACTATGATGGTTTTTCCTTTGGAAGAGAAAGTTAGCTGCTGATGCTGTTATTAAGCTGAAGAGAAATTTAGATGGAAGAATGAAATTAACTGTCAAAGTCAGCTGCGCTGGGCTGGAAACGATGAATAGGTCCACTTGTATTCTGTCAAAAAAAAGGTTTTGAAGAAGTTCTTTGAGTATGGCACAAAAACACAGGAGAATTAAATTTTAGGGAACGTTGAAAGGAAGGTGAGTATGTGATAAGAGGCTATGCACAACAAACAGGTGACCCTTTGATTCTGGAGAACAAGAGTCACTTGTACAATGCAGGGGTTCAGAACGGCTTGGAAGAATATCGCTCAAGCATGTCATGGGCTTGGTGCAATTGAAAACTAAACTTGTAGGAGCTGGTTTGGGGAAAGTATGTTTGCATTATCAGCCGTTGTTCCCAGCTGGAGTTCAGAGGCAGGTTTTGGGTGGAGCCCAAAGCAGGGCAGGGACTTAGTCCTGGAAGGACTAGGACTAAGTAGATAATCAAAAAAGCCTTGTTGGCCCCAGGGGTAAGGCAGAAATCAGCCAATAGGACCTAGGACAGAGCAAGAAGTCGAAGCTGATCTCAGAGCAAAGGTAACTTTGTGTTGTATCCCCAAGCATTAGACTAAACATCCTTAATTTTCTTTTTCTAAAGTTAGAACTCGAGGACTTCCCTGGTGGTACACAGTGGCTAAGACTTGGAGCTCCCAATGCAAGGGGCCGGAGTTCAATTCCTGGTCAGGGAACTAGATCCCACATGCCACAAGTAAGTGTTCACATTCCGAAACTAAAGATTCCACATGCAGCAATTAAAAGAAAAAAAAATGATCTTACATACCCAAACTAAAAGATTTTGCATGCTGCAACTAAAACAAGATCGAAGACCCTGTGTGTCACAATGAAGACCTGGCATAACCAAATAAATAAACATTTTAAATAATAACATAAAGTTAGAATTGGTCCTAGGAATTGTGAGAAGGCTGAGCCTACAGACTTGGGAGAAGGATCAAGGGTTATTAGGTGTAAGAGGAGAGGGCTCCAGAGCTGGGAACCTGGAAGGGGGTGAGAAAAATTGCCCATTGAGAAGTAACTGGAGGGTCAGACTGTTGGAGAGCCAGCTACCAGCTAAATCAGGTGCTATAGCATCTGGTTGTCCTCACTGGAGAAACTGTACAGGAAGTTCTTTATCTCTCGATAAAGGATAGAATCTGTACTGTGTCTGCTTGACTAAGCTGGAATGTGTTCCCAAGATCCCTTTCTCTGTATGATTCCGGGTAGGAGTTGGCCAAAAGAGGAACTTGCACGAGATTTGGAAGATGGAGGGGAATCAGCAGACATCACCCTCCTTCATTTATTTCTACTGAAGGGGACGACAGAGGATGAGATGGCTGGATGACATCACGGACTTGATGGACGTGAGTCTGAGTGAACTCCGGGAGATGGTGATGAATAGGGAGGCCTGGTGTGCTGTGATTCATGGGTCGCAAAGAGTTGGACACGACTGAGCGACTGAACTGAACTGAACTGAACTGTACCCCGTCTAGTAAGTTAAATTGGCAATTTTGAACATAAGAAGAGTTCTTTCTAGCTGAGGTATCCAAAGAGATATCTAGTGGTTGGAAGACACAGATAAATTGCCTAGGCCTCTTATAGAATCTGATATTAAATGAATATGCTTTAAGATCTTGTGAATTATATTAGAAACTTTAAAAACAATCACCAGGATGCCACTGAGCATCTTTCTCTTTTTTAAAAGAATACTTATTTGACTGTTTCAGATCTTAGTTGCTGCAGGCAGAATCTAGTTTCCTGACCAGGGATTGAACCCTAGGCCTCCCGCATTGGGAGTGTGGAGTCTTAGCCCCTGGACCACCAGGGAAGTCCTCACATTGGGCATCCTTAGATGGAGCCCTGAAACATTTCACTAGAGGCTTGCTAAGATAGGCAGAAGACATTCTGGCAAGGAAACAGCAGTTACCTTCTTTATTTTGGACATTATAGAAAACAAGGAAATGAAAGAATGAGAAGTATAAGTCTTCATTTGGGAGCAAAGGAAATGAAAGATGGAGACTATTTCAACATATCTTTACCACACTGAGTTTCCCCAGCCACAGACATGGTGTCATCTCTCTGTTTGCTTAGGAATCCTTTTAGGTCTTTATATAAAGCCTTTAAATTTTTTCATAGACGTTTGACCATATCTATGATTTAAGACTTATTCCTATATAGCTTCGTAGATTTTGATCCTATTATGAATAGTATTTTTAAAATCTAATTTTCTAATTGTTTCCTTTCTCTTTTTTTCAAGTTTCTTTTGCCTGGAAATGGTAGTCAACTTTTTCACCAGTTCTGAGGATTTGTCTGGAGTGGTTCTTGATTAGAAATTTTCTCTCTTAATTTTCACACAAAAACTAGTTTTCCTTATGTAAAACATGCAAATTTCACAATGTAAACCTAGGATTGTGATACTGTGTATTGATTTTCTTTGACTTAACAATTAACGTTTATTTAATTCTTACTGGAAGCCGTAGGGTCTATGGAAGTGTTTCGCAAAGCATGTCTCATTGACTAAGAGGAGGTTTTCATATTTCACACTATAATTTCTGAGATTCACAAAGGCCCCGAGAAGTCCTACAAAGAAACCTCTCTACCTCAGTTAAATCCTGCATTCCAAATTTATTTCATCACAGAACTCCTTTTCAGGCAATACCTTTCAGCCCTCTGAGGAACTGTTTTTTACAAAAAGCTCCCTTTGGGAAATGATGGTTTCAGGGAATAGTTATTGCAAAACTGGTAAACTCCAGGATTGTCGTAAAGAATCTATTGTCTCTGTCCCTACATTCTGTGGCAGCTAAGCTGGATAGAACAAGGCTCTATTTGGCATTTTCGGATCCTACTCTTGCATTTAACAATAACACCCTATGGGTTAATGCTATCATGATAAAAAGAAAGAAAAATAAGCATATTGGTCTTCATGAGCCTACTTATTACCTCTGTTCCCTGGGAAAGACCACAGCTGGTCACAGTGGGAGAACGTCCTTGAAATTCTATTGCCATCTTTTGCCTGTTATGGAGATGACATTTTTTTTCTGTGGCTATTACTCTTCCTGTTCAGCCCCAGACCATCAGCTCTTCTGTAATGTTTTTGCCTTACATTGTACAGGACCACATATGTTTACTGAAAGCAGTCCTTTCTGTGTTCTGGATTATGTACAAAGGCTACAGTTTATCAGAGTATAACTAAATAACTGGAAATGGAAAAGGCCCACAAGGAGGAACCAGTTTTATCAGGGAAAAGGGGTTCTAGTTATTAATATATAAGTTTTCCTTGTGTTGCTATTTCTTATCAGTGTTTATTAGCGCATTTGAAAGGATAATGATGAAGTTCACTCTCGTGTACATCACAATCATTTGTGAGCTCTGAAAAAATAGATACAAGAAACTGGTCCCTATCTGGGACTTTCTGAATTGGAATCTCCAGGGAGCAGCTTAAGCATTTGCTTTTTTAAAAGCTCTGTAATTTACATCCTGGCTTTTATGATGTGGCCTTTCTTTTTTCATAAACCACTTTCACATACAACTCTGCCTATGATCTTCTTCTGATTTTGAGGTAAAATAGTAAAGAATATGTTTAAAAAAATAAATCCATTTCAAAATCACTTCCAAAACCCTAACACATTTTGTTTTCCTTGTCTGGCTCTACTTGCTTTTTATGTAGAGAAATTTTTGAATTCTGAATTTGTCACTTAGCATTTTGTTTAAAAATGTTTCCAGGCTTTCATATAGTAATAATAATTGTCACTTTAGGAATCATAATATTCCAACAAGTACTTATCTGTGTTGTAATTTAGCTAACCATTTCCTCACTACTGAACATTTAAGCTGTTTATTTTTAGCTGCTCTAGAGAAAACGGCAACGAAGAACTTGGCATGTATGCACTTGGCTTTTCTTTTGAATCAGTTCCCTTGAGATAATTTTCTTGAAATCTGGTAATTGGGTCAAAGGATATGAACAGTTTTTTTTTTTTTTATGACTTTTGTTAATGATTACTAAATTGCTTTCCAAAAGGTTGAAGAAATTCACAAAGTCATGCCCCAACTCCACAACTTAATTGCTGAGGTTTTCAGGGAGTGGCAAGCAGTGCTCCAAGTCTGTTGGGTGTTCCCATAACAGGTCGAAGAAATTGTTCTGTTACCAGTCCTGTTACCTCACTTCTCCCTTCTCCAGCAGATCTTCTCAACCCCGGAATCAAACTGGGGTCTCCTGCACTGTGGGCGGATTCTTTACCAACTGAGCTATCAGGGAGTGGGTAAATGTATCTACAGTTCTCTGCCTCTTCTACCACCCAGAGGTGGAGCCTACTGACACTTCCCTTGAACCCTGGAACCCGGACTATCGTGTTAACTTTTGTTGACCAATAGAATATAGCACAGTGATGTTGCTTAGGTCTGGATGTTGGTCTTAAGATGACTGGCAGGCTCAGCTTTTATCCTCTCAGAACCCCAAGCCACTATACAGCTTCGTTGCTGGAGAGTACATGGAGGGAGAGGGAAATCCCTGGCCAGTCCAGCTGTCCCAGCCATAGCAGTTGAGGCACCAGACAAAGGTGACTCCATCTTGAATTCTCCAACCTCAGTCAAGTCACCCAGCCAACATCTGGAGCTGATAATCAAGGGTTGTTTTAAGCCATTTGTTTGGGGGTGAACTGAAGTAATACATTTTATTTTGGTGAATGTCAAATGCAGAGGCATATCAGTGATACATTCAAGCTTCCTTAACCCTGTTTCAAGCAGAATGAAACTCACTGACATTCACGACCTCTCATCCCACCTCTGTACTGACCTGTCACAGAACAGACCACGCTGTGCCATCTTTATGCCCATTTGCATCTGCTTTCCCTACCACATTGTGGATATTCACCTTGGTAACCACAACACTTTTCAGTAGGCCTGGCACAAAACAGTTGTTAATAGGGACTTCCCTGGTGGTCTAGTGGTTGAGAATCCACCTTGCAAGATAGGGGGCCCAGGTTCAATCCCAGTTGGGGAACTAAAATCCCATAAGCCATGCGGCAACTAAGCCTGGGCTCTGCAACCTCTGAACCCTGGCACTCTGGACCCTGTGCACCACACCTAGAAAGCCCCCACACCACAACGAAAGCCCCCACGTGACACGGTGAAGCTCCTGAGTGACAGAACTAAGACGTGATGTAGCCAGATAAACACATACTAAAAAGTAGTTGTTAGTACTTATTTGCTGAGTGACTCTTGACTCGCTCTTATTGAGTGATAAAAGCACTTGAAACGCAACGATAGTTTTTATTCCCGGGCTCAGCACTGTGCAAAGTATTTTATGCTGAATATCTCATTTAGCTGTCACAACAATCCCATGAAATAGGTCTTATTATTATCTTCATTTTGCAGGCGAGGAAACAGAGGCTAGGCAAAGTTACTTGAGGCAACAAGTGTACTTGTGTTGATCAAGGCAATGCTTTAGGCTTTGGCAGCAATAAATGAACAAAGTCACTTCCGCAGGGTGGCCAAAACCTACTGACATCTGGTTAGATGACTGAGTCGTAGTGGACAGCACGCTCTCTGAGAGGGCTGCCTTCCAACTGCAGGAATGTCATGAGGCTTGTGCAGGGCAAGTCCTCCACAAGGGTATCCAGCCCAAGGTCAGGTAGGGGCTAAAATCCAGGCTGTGCTCACCATGGTGCCTGGCATAGAGTTGTCTATCTGGGGGAAGGGACACTTGTTGCTTAATCTGTACAGTGTCACTGGATGGGTTAATGGCAGTCCTGGGTAAAATGTGCTAGTCTACAGGAAACTGGAATGCCTGATCAAACAGAAGATAGAGATGACTAAGAAACATGCCAGGTTTTAGAATGGATGGAGGAAGGAGACGGTTCCGGAGAAATAGCAGAGTATGTGGAGCCTAAGGGCAATGGAGAATCTGGGTGTGGTGTCTGAACTGCCTTACCGCTACGTGCTGTTCACCATCACTTTGGCTAAATGTCTCATCCCTGGAAAGTTCCTGTCTCTCTGCCGTTGTTTGAGACTCTAGACCTTGCTGTTTCAGTCCCTCCCGGCTGCAATGGTGCACAGTAAGTTATGCAAACTAGTGAAAATATTTCATAAAGATTACAAACCTTGCCAGAGAGGGCTTACCGCAATTTTTCTTAGAAAGTCCAAGCAATTCAACGTCCATACCTCACCCAGCACGTAGAGCTTCATGGATCCCGACAGCTAACCCCAAAGAGATGCCTCTCATGGAATAAAGTGTGATAGGTAACAGTCTCTGATTGCTCCTCTATACGCACCAGTGGAGCTAGAGCTGAAGGACCAAAACTGGTTTGGAGTAGAACTTCACCCTGTCCGAAATAGCTTGCAGAGTTCCTCACGCTCCACTTCAAAACTGGAAAAAAGTGGGAAGAGTGGAGAGGGCTCTGGGAAATGGCTAACAATACCCCTGTCAGACACCCACTGAATAGAACCAGAATGAAGATCTTCAAAATGTAGCTGGAAAACTCCCCAGAATGATGTAGCGGTGATGGTGTCTGAGTCTGGCTAGTACTTATTGGAGGAACTTTCATCATAGCTACGTGGATGAGGCCTCTGCCTTGTGAAGACATGGCACATGGGTCCAGACAGGCTGAAGGGGACAGCCCCCTTTTATCACCTGCTGAATGATATTACATTCTCTTGTACCACCTGGCATCTATGGGCTCAAGAAAGAAGGGCATTATATCCGTTTCTTAAGGCTGCTGTAACAAAGTACCACCAACTGGGCAGCTTAAAAGAATGGAAATGTATTGTCTCACAGTCCAGCGGGAGATTAAGTCCCAAATCAAGATGGTAGCAGGGCTCTGTTCTCTCTGAAGCCTGCAGGGGAATCCTTCCTTGGCTATTACCTGCTCCTGGTGGTTTGTGGGCCATCTTTGGCATTTGTTGGCTTACAGACGCATAAATCCAATCCACTGTCATCACGGGATATTCTCCGTTGCCCTGTCTCCACAAGGCCGTCTTCTTATAAAGACACCAATCATTTTGCATTAGGGGTCCAATCTACTCCAATACCACCTAGCTCAACTGATGATATCTGCAACGGCTCTCTTTCCAAATAAAGGCACATTCGGAGGTACTGGGGGTTAGGACTTTATCACTGGGGAAGGGACGGGGTCACACTTCAATCCATAGCAGACACGTTCCTATATAAAACTGCTTTCTGGACTCCTAGATCTGCCTCTAGTATAGTGAACTGGTTAATCCATGGGTTCTGAGTCAGATTTCTCAGGTGAAAAATTTTGTCTCCTACAGATGGCCAATAAACATATGAAAAAATGCTCAACATCACTCATTACAGAAATGCAAATCAAAACTACAAGGAGGTATCACCTCACTCTGGTCAGAATGGCCATCATTAAAATGTCTGCAGACAATAAATGCTGGAGAGCATGTGGAGGAAAGGGGACACTCTTGCACTGTTGGTGGGAATATAGACTGATACAGCCACTATAGAAGACAGTATGGAGATCCCTTAAAAAACTAGGAATAAAACTACCATATAACCCAACAATCCCACTACTGGGCAATCCCACTACTGCCCCTGAGAAAATAGTAATTCAAAAAGACACAGGTACCCCAAAGTTCACCGAAGCACTATTTACAATATCCAGGTCATGGAAGCAAGCTACATGTCTATCAACAGATGAATGGATAAAGAAGCTGTGGTGCATACATACAATGAAATATCATTTAGCCGTAAGAAAGAATGAATTTGAGGCAGTTCTAGCAAGGTAGATGAACCTAGAGGCTGTTATATAGAATGAAGTAAGTCAGAAAGAGAAAAACACATATCATATATTAACACACATATACATAGAACCTAGAAAAATGGTACTGATGAGCCTATTTGAGGGGCAGGGATACAGATGCAGACCTAGAGGACAGACTTGGGCACTTAGCAGGGGACGGAGTGGGCGGCATGAATTGAGTGAGTTGCACTGAAACAAATATATTATCATACGTAAAACAAGTAGCTAGTGGAAAGCTGCTGTGTGACACAGGAAGCTCAACTTCGTGCTCTGGGTCACCCTAGGGGGGTAGAAGGGGGGGTGGGAGGAAGTTTCCAGAGAGAGGGGACACAGGTATATACTGATTGATTCACTGTTGTATGGCAGAAACCAATACAACATTGTAAAGAAATGACCCTCCAGTTAAAACAACAACAAAAAAACTGTCTTTATTTCTGTGCAAATCAGGGTGGGGGAGGTTAGAATAAGGTGCTGTGCACAGTACGGGGCATTAAGTGCTCATTTAAGTATCAGACATCAGTGTTTTTACCCGCCACATCTTTCCACTGACTTCTCTGGAAGGAAACAATTTATTCTTTCCTGCAGACACACAAGGTCCAGGGCAGAATCAAATGCTCTGCAGTTACGGGAACAGGTAGCAGAATGGAGAGTCAGAGAGGTTAGTTTCACTTGTTCATTCAGTTAGACTGAAGGAGGAAAGCCACTCCTTCACTGTATTACCCGTAAAGGAGACAGTTCATATTTGTTAGCACTGAAAAAGTTCTCTCTGTAGACGCTTCCAGTAGGAAAGGCAGGCATTTCTCAAATAAATGCCCTTGGCCTTGGAGAGGTTGCTGGGAGAAGATAACTGACTGATGTTTAACAAGAATCTCACAAGATGCTGGTTTTGGTTTTTGGTTGTTTGCTTGGCAGAGCTGAGCTGCATGTGGGACTTAAGTTCCCAACCAGAGCCTGAAAACCCATGCCCCTGCATCGGAAGAGTGGAGTCTTAGACAAATCTCAGCCACTGGACTGCTTTTGATGAAAGCATGTCTGAGGATGCTTTGATGAAATTCCCCATGGTCAGGTATCAAGCCCTCACTCAGTTTTAGGACAGGCTCAGAAACTTCACAACAAAGGCCCAGAACTGAAAGCTGAGTCAAACAGAAAACATTCATAAACGTGTACGAGATGTAGAAAACTAGAGGGCTACTTTTACAATTTACAGTGACAAAAATCTACCTGTCTGTTGGACCAGAACTTTCCATCGGTCCAACCACAGCTTCTCTCCTTAGACTTAATGGGCCCAAAAGGAAACAAATGATTCTCTGTCCCACCTGGGTCAGTTGTACCCACTTCACACCCATAATCCAGGCGAGAGGGAGCCTGGTTCCCTCTTCTTTATCGTCCATGACATGAGCCAGTCTTGTCGCTGCTACTTCTGATATCTACCTTGCGTCCAAAGCCTCTCTCTTCCAGTTCACTGCCATGGCCCTTGCCTCAGGCCACATCGTTTTTCATCGGAACCTCTGTACCAGCCTCCCAACTAGTCTCACTTTTTCTGTGCCAGTCTTCTTCTAGTCCCTCGGACCCCAACGTTTTTGGCAACCAGGGCTGTTTCCACAAACTGGTGGGGTCGGGCGGCCACGGTTCCAGATGATTCAAGTGCGTTACATTCGTTGTGCACTTTATTTCTAATCTAACGCCATCGCTGATCCGAAAGGAGGTTCCTCTGTAGCCTGGAGGTTGGGGACCCCCTGCTCTAGCCTGTCCTTTCCGCAACAGCTACAGCTCCCATTTCAAAGCAGAAATTATAGTGTCACACTCTACTTCCTCCTCTTTACGGCTTCCCATTCATTTACTAAACATTTTTACTGAGTGCCCTCTCTGTGCTCTACCCTCAACAATGCCTCCATTCCGGAAAAGAAATAGTATGTAGATTGTGGTAAATGCCCTGAAAAATAAAGACGGTGTGCAGGGACAGGGAATTGTGAGTGTGTTTACAGTTATTAAACAGGGTCTCCAAGGAAGGTTTCACTGAGACTCGGCAGGAGGTGAAAGAGGTGAGACAGTTGAATTCTGCAGAATATTCCAGTGGGAGGGATTAACTAGTGCAAAGGCCCTGGGGTAGAATAGAAACATGCCCAGGAGCTGAACAGAGTAAAACAAAATCAAAGCTTTACTATGGTTTATAAACTGACCCAGTTCCCTCACCCCCAAAAAGACCCTTCCCTTGAGAGTCCTCCAAACTTTTCCAGGACTCTCCCCACCTCACTGCAGTCCATTCACACCAATCTAGCTCATCAGACACTTTCCTGCCACACAGGCAATGTAGCTGCCTCTGCAGGAATACGTCCAATCCAACTCTTAAGTACAATTTGCTAGATGGGCTCCTTCTCATCAGGCAGGTTTCAGTTTAAATTTCACCTCAGGCCTTTCTGAACCACAGAAATTAAAATAGGTCTCTTCTTATTACTTCTTTCCTAATTGTTTCGCTCCTGTCCCTAATAACATCATACAATTGGGATTCATATTTACATAATATATGAATTTATACTTACAACTCAATAGGCAAATGTTATCTCATCATTTAAATTTGTTTTTGAAAACTAGGGAGGATTAAGCATGTTCATAAGTAATAGTTCTTAACATGATCTTTTTTCACTTCCTGTCCCCACCTCCCTGGCCAGCGGGAACCCTGTCCACCTGTACGGGGGGCTGGGGTGGGGGGCGCAATTTATTTTCCTAAGTTTCCTCTTGGCAAGAATTATTCCAAATCCCAAAGGTCTTTAGAGCAAAGTGTGTCACTTCGACATCACTAAATTGTGAAAAGGGGCAAGAGTGATATTTGAGTTGTGACAGGCACTCTCATTATGCAGTTATTATCGTGAAATTATTAAATATCACCAAATCACGTACAAAGCAATGATGAATCACACTGAATACATCTATTTAAGTGAAGGCGAGGGAAGCGCTGCCCATCAGCGGCCCCTGTGCCTGTTCCAGGGGCCTCCTGAGGCAGGCAGACGGTCTCACCAGCCCCGGAGACCGCCCGCGGCCGAGGCAGCAGAAGGTGCGCAGAGGCCGGAGCTTCTCGGACGGAAACGCGCGAGAAGCGTCCCAGAGCATCCAGCGCGGCCCGTCTCCCGAGCCCCACCGAGACGACAGCTCATCTCGCGAGAGCACGGGCAGCGCCCGGCGGCGGCGGCCGGCAGCGGGCGGCGGGCGGCGGCGGAGCGCTCTAGACCGCGCCCCCTCTGGCGCGGCCGGGAGCGGCGCGCACGCGCAGGGGCGGCGGGCTGGCGTCGGGGCACGAGGGCGGGGGGCGGGGCCTGCGTCGCGCCGCGGGCACGTCGCCGCGCGTCCTCGGTATTTAATGTGTCTGTGTTCCCCCGGCCCGGCCGAGCACGTGGGGGAGCGGCCGGAGCACTGCGCTGAGGG
>SJYC01132658.1:0-67199 GCA_006408675.1 Madoqua kirkii
AGGGGCCGCGCGGTGGAGGCGGGGGCCGGGGGGCCGGGGGGCCGCGGCGGCGCGAGGACTCTGCACCCTGACGGGGCCGAGGAGCGGTGAGTGGGG
Source organism: Madoqua kirkii (assembly GCA_006408675.1). Classification (NCBI taxonomy): domain Eukaryota; kingdom Metazoa; phylum Chordata; class Mammalia; order Artiodactyla; family Bovidae; genus Madoqua; species Madoqua kirkii. Next base: position 97 of record SJYC01132658.1, read on the forward strand.
GCCGCCAGTGAAACGGGGAGCACCTGCGGGGGCCCCGGGGGCGGCGCCGTCGGGGCGGCGCTGAGGCGCCCGGGCCGTCGCCGCCTGTCAGGCAGGCCCTCTCCCTCCCGCCGCCCGCGCGCCCCGCATGACGCGCCTCTGGTGACCGGCCGCGGCCGCCCTCGGCAGCCTCGCGGGACCCCCGCGCGCGACCCGTTCCCGGGGGGCGGGAATCGCGGCCACGGCGCTCCGTACGCCTTTCCGCGGCTTAACTTTCCCCGAGCAGCGGCTCACACCCTCCCGGGGCGCGGACGCCAGTGCGTCCCACCCAAGGTCGCCCGGCCTCGCGCGCGTTTCCCTTTCAAAGGTCGCGTGCGCCTGGCCTGCGCCGGGAGAGGCAGCGGCGGCGGGCAGGGCCAGGTGCTCACAAGGGCGCGGGAGTGTCCGAAGGCCCGAGGGCGCCCTTCCCCCGCCCGCTCCGGGTTGGAGCTGAGCTGGTCGCTTCAGAGAGCTCCCCCAACTTCTGGGCGCCCCCGTCGTGCCCAGGGTTTCGCCGCACCGAGGCCCGGCGGTGGGACACCCGAACGGGCAGCCCAGCCCCTGGGAGCGGCACGCGGCGAACTCAGGGCACGGGGTCTCGGGCTGCGGGACCGCGAGGCTGAGCTCGGAGATCGGCTGTACTGCTTGGAACCCTGTTACGGGAGGAGGGAGGTTTTGGGTCCCGGTATCGAAGGCTTGGTGTCTCTCTCGAGGACAAGCTCTCTCAGCCCCTTGACGGGGTGTCCGGGGAGGCGGAGGCGTGCCGCCCCGGGCGCCCGGCTCCCTTGCCCCGCTCGGCCCGGCGGGAGCACGCTGGTTTCGGGGTCACAGGTCCCAGTGTGCGTGGGCAGGCTTTGGTCTGGATGCCTCGGGGGCGAGCTTTCACCAGCTCTCCTGTTTTGTGCCACCTTGGGTACGTTCGCTCCTATTTCCCACCCGCGGAGGAGGCCCAGAGGACAGGAGCTGTTGGTGGCAGGTGGTGCCCAGTCGACTGGCCGGGAACACCGCGCGTTTCGCGGTCCCCCTTTCCCGCGAAGATGACGAGGTTGGCGGGCGCCTTCTTGCCCGCTGGTCCTCCGCTAACACCAGACCAGTGTACATAACTCCAGGTGTCAGAGGAGGCCTCTCAAGCCTTGTCGGGTGTATGGGCAGAGCCCTGAGGTTGAACTAGCCGTCTTTCCCCTGGGGAAGTACAGGCTGTCGGTGTTTAAATGTATCTCCTGCAGGTTAATCTGGGTTGCTGGACACTCGGTACAGTCATATCTGTTGGTTGGTTTGCTCTCCAATACCCCCACCTCCTTTGTCGAAATTATTGATCAAGAAACCCCATTCACAAAAAGCTGTCAATTTTGGCAACTAGTAACCTTACCTTGGTGCCATATTCTTGAAACTAAGTCCTTCCCAAATAATTTTCTTTTAAATTCTAATTAGAAGTTTGAGCTCTTAGCACTGCCCATCCCCTTTGCTCTTAAAGGTAAAGAGCATCTTTGAAGTGAAGAGTGGGGAGCATGACTTGCCCATCTGTCAGATTCCTCTCTTCTTGAAGTTCAAGGGATTCACCTGCTGATGATTTAAGACATTCTTAGCACTGGAGACTGGTGAAGTAGTCTTGGGGGAGCTTTTTTTGACTTCTGTTGAACCTTTCCTCTTTAACTTCTGAACTTCCTTTACGGGTTCTGGGTAGTAATTCCTGAGTGTGTGTTTAGATGAAGAATGGCCTTGGGCTATAGTAGGTTCTCTGGATCCTACAGGTATGCAAATCATTGAAGCCTTGGTGCCTCTCTGAATTAAATAGGCTCTGTTGTCACACGAATTGTCAGGTAATGGCCCCCCGCCCACCCCCGAAGTCGCAGATCTCTGATCCCCTCCCAGCCTGTGGGTGAGACTGGTCTACTGTCTAGCTCTTTGTTTGACTATCTGTTCTTCCTTGACTGTCTGTTTCTAGGAAGTTCTTGGCCACTGCAGGGTGTCAGTGAGGATGTCTGTTGAAAGTGGCTGCTCAGGTGCCAAGTAAATAGGTCTCCAGTATAAGGTTGCTCAGCGTCAGTATTTTAAAGTAATTTTATTCTACCTAGTAATGCAAATTATTCTTGGGCGTTGAACCCAGGCCAGGTCAAAATCATCGTTTGTGGGTGTAGGCTAGTTTTAAGCTTTTCAGTGTTTCATCCTCAAGACAAATTGAGATATTTGTGGGGCGCGGCGCTGTGCCTGGCACATGTTGGGTCTCACACATTATTTTTTTTTCCCTCCTTCTAAAGAGTCTCTGAGACTGACTTTGTTTCTCTTGAATCTGTTAAGTGACTTGAATATTAATAAAAGAACTCTATTCCCCAACCTCTCACCTGGCAACTTGGTTGGAAGGAAGAAAAATTGGCTTCCTGCACATTGCCAGCCAGCCTCCTGGCTCAAGCCACGTGCCTGGTGAGCTGGTGCTTTCCAGCCCATTCTCCCCAAGTGCTTCCTTCCTAATCTTCCCTGTGAGTCTTGAATGAGGGGTCTTCTCTGCAGTGTGGACTGTTGTGCTCTGGTGGGGAAGTTTGGGTGTGAGTTAATGCTTTCACCCTATCTAGGGAGTTTATCTCCTCTGAGGAGGAGGTTGGTCCTTATGCTCTTAGCCCCTTGAAATCGTCCCACACTATTTGAGTTGCTAATCTGTGTGGGATATATTTTAATCCCAGACCTTCATTCCTAGGGCACGTCTTTTCATCTACATCCCTTTCTGGTGTAATGCCTCACACAGATTTCACCTTTGATTATTAATGTCAAGTACCGATTGTGTGTGGCATTCTCACTGAGTAAACCTGCTGGCCTTTGTACCTAATTTTAAACTTCGCTGTACAGAACAAGCACAGTGCTTTGGGTAGGACAGAGGGGCTGGAGAAGTCACTTGTGGAGACAAGCTAAAATTTAGGGGACGCCTTTTCCTTGATAGTTACTCTGCGAGGTGAGTTACAAGCAGGTGTCTCCCTAATCCTTTAATCCTCACACTTCTGAGTACAGTTGAGGAGGGTGAAGCTGGAGGTCTTTCAAGATTGTTTCAGTGGCAAATATAAATATAAATTGAAGGATAGAGAAACTGACTAAATTTGGGTTTGGACTTACACTTGGTCCTCTGGAGGGCTTTTGTGAGAAGAACAAGGAGTCGTCAAGTCCATGGGGTTTTCACCTTTTCTGTTGCTTCCTAAGCAGATTCTTGCAGTAAAAGGAGTGTGTGTTACCGTTCAGCATTCTGAGGACTGCTTTTAGCTTAAGGCCCTTTCAAGATGTTCTTTTCCTCTTCTATATGGTTCTGCTTTGTTCTGTTCAGTTCTTGACATCTGAATGTTTCTGCAGCTCAGTTTGATAAGTTTGCAGAAGTTGATACTAAACTTGCTGTTCCCATCTGGCAGTACAGGCTGGCTGCCTCCGCTTAGCTGGTCCTCACTGAGGCCCATGCACTTAGGAACAGAGCAGGGCCCCAGGAAAGTTCTGGAAGTAAAGCTGAGCAGTGCTGAGGGCTTGTTTCATCCCTGAGGGTTTAGCTAGCAGGAGTCTTGATTGTGGGTGGCAGGGTGGGGTGGAGGTTGAGGTCCCTACGGCTTTCAAGGCTGAAACCTGGCTGGAGTTCCGGGCAGGTCTCCATTTCTGCAGCTGGGGAAATAAAGTTAGCATAAAATGCATTCAGATCCTGCTTCTGGGAGCCCTGGAGTTAGTCTGCCCCTTACAGCTGCTGGGAGGTGGGGTTTCCTGCAGGGTGGGGTATGTTTGGGCCAGGGATGCCAGGATAGTACAAGCCAAAATGTCAAAAAAATGTCAATCCACTGTTTTAAGTGCATTTGAAGTTCACTTAGCTCTCAGGTGCTACTGTATTAAATGTTTTTATTTTTTTACTATATCTTTATTTTCCTGAATCCATCCTTAGGGCTGAGGGTGTAGAGCTGCCTTGTCCTATAGATAGCTACTAGTTATGGGTGGCTAAATTTACGGTTTTTAAAGCACTGAGGAAAATTTAAGAGTTAGCTCCTTGGTGACATTAGTCACATTTCACATGCTCACATAGCTTCACGTGGCCCAGGGCTGCGTACTGGACAGTGCAGATCAGGAACGTTTTCATCATCACAGAAAGCTCTGTTGGAGAGCACTGGTCTTAGTTCTTTGCCCAACTCCAAAAGCTTCATTGTCTTGCCTTGTAAAGCATCACGTGTTTGGCCTTAGTCTTCTGTATTCCGCAAACCCAACATCTTTGGTGACAAGTTATTTATCAACTCTCTCCATGGCATGTTCAGAAGCAAGTTCTGGTCTGCCAGTTTGGAAGGCAGTGATTTTTCACCTTTTCTGTTGCTTCCTAAGCAGATTCTTGCAGTAAAAGGAGTGTGTGTTACCGTTCAGCATTCTGAGGACTGCTTTTAGTCTTAAGGCCCTTTCAAGATGTTCTTTTCCTCTTCTATATGGTTCTGCTTTGTTCTGTTCAGTTCTTGACATCTGAATGTTTCTGCAGCTCAGTTTGATAAGTTTGCAGAAGTTGATACTAAACTTGCTGTTCCCATCTGGCAGTACAGGCTGGCTGCCTCCGCTTAGCTGGTCCTCACTGAGGCCCATGCACTTAGGAACAGAGCAGGGCCCCAGGAAAGTTCTGGAAGTAAAGCTGAGCAGTGCTGAGGGCTTGTTTCATCCCTGAGGGTTTAGCTAGCAGGAGTCTTGATTGTGGGTGGCAGGGTGGGGTGGAGGTTGAGGTCCCTACGGCTTTCAAGGCTGAAACCTGGCTGGAGTTCCGGGCAGGTCTCCATTTCTGCAGCTGGGGAAATAAAGTTAGCATAAAATGCATTCAGATCCTGCTTCTGGGAGCCCTGGAGTTAGTCTGCCCCTTACAGCTGCTGGGAGGTGGGGTTTCCTGCAGGGTGGGGTATGTTTGGGCCAGGGATGCCAGGATAGTACAAGCCAAAATGTCAAAAAAATGTCAATCCACTGTTTTAAGTGCATTTGAAGTTCACTTAGCTCTCAGGTGCTACTGTATTAAATGTTTTTATTTTTTTACTATATCTTTATTTTCCTGAATCCATCCTTAGGGCTGAGGGTGTAGAGCTGCCTTGTCCTATAGATAGCTACTAGTTATGGGTGGCTAAATTTACGGTTTTTAAAGCACTGAGGAAAATTTAAGAGTTAGCTCCTTGGTGACATTAGTCACATTTCACATGCTCACATAGCTTCACGTGGCCCAGGGCTGCGTACTGGACAGTGCAGATCAGGAACGTTTTCATCATCACAGAAAGCTCTGTTGGAGAGCACTGGTCTTAGTTCTTTGCCCAACTCCAAAAGCTTCATTGTCTTGCCTTGTAAAGCATCACGTGTTTGGCCTTAGTCTTCTGTATTCCGCAAACCCAACATCTTTGGTGACAAGTTATTTATCAACTCTCTCCATGGCATGTTCAGAAGCAAGTTCTGGTCTGCCAGTTTGGAAGGCAGTGACCAGTTATGAGACAGTTTGAGAGAGGCGTGTAGCAAGGGGTCAGGGGATGGGAGTGAGAAGCGAAGGGCGGGACGCTAAGCCTTTGGCAGGCCATCTTGGCTTGAGAGACTGTTCATCATCAGAAAGGTCCTTGCTGCTTCTCCAAGGCCTGTGCTCACTGGCCTTGGTCATCCTGTCAGCAGAACTGCTATTTGGTCCTTCAGTCGCCTGGTGACTTTTGCAGGATCCCAGCGTGGGCCTTTCTAAGCCAGGTTGCGCGCACCTTGCAGACGAGTGTCATTTTCATTCTGTCCCTGCAGGCTGTCTCAGCGGTGGAGAGTTGGTTCCCAGTGGGGATCCCCAAGTCTTGCTGTGGGTCTGGCTGTGGGGAGCCGGCTTTGTTTCCATATGCCCCTCATGTAGTCCTGGGTGTGCTTAGTTTGAACCCTGCTAGACTGGCCTTTGGCATATAATATGAACTCTTCTTGGGGCCTGACAGTAGAAGATTTATAAGGCATTTACTGAATATCTGCTGTATACCTGGTAACTTAGGAGGGTTTTTGCACATTATTCCCTTTTTATTCTCTCTCATCCCTATGAGGTTTTATGCATGTGGAAGCCAAGGCCCTGCGAAAAGGAAGCTAATTCCAGGACACAGGGCTGGGCTGGGTTGGGCCCTTTGAGGTGCTCTCTTATTAACTGCCCTGTTGTTACCCTTCCATCCTCATCCAGAGAGTGAAACCAGGCTTTTAAAATGTAAATTTATTTATCCCACAAACTGAGTCAGACTGTTAGATCATTCCAGCCTCATTCAGCCTAGGAGGGAGGTATTTGTATCTCATTTTTTCAATGTTATTTTATGGGAAACGAGAGTTAAGGATCTTTAACGCCCTTACATTTGCAGTGTTTTTATCATCAAAATTATGCAACTGTCCAGTGCCTTCAAGCTGCACAATAACGGCAGTGACTAAGAGGAGACAGCCTCCTAAGCGAGGTAGCCCTGCCTTAGGGCCTGGAAAACTGCTCTGGACACTCTATGGCTTAGTTCAGTCACCTGGCTGAAAAGGCCATCGTGAAGCCACTCAGTCCTTGACTAAGAATAGTGTGGCCTGTCAGACCTCACACAGGGTCACGGGACGGCCCCCTGGCCTTCAGCAGGCTGCAGCCCAGAGCAGCTTGGTTGCTGTTGGAGGAGGCCGCCCAGCCCTCTGCCCCAGCTCACCCCCATCACTTCCCTCCAGCCTTGGCTTGGAGGACAGGGTTCCACCCGCACCCCTCACCCTGTGGATTTCCACCCCACTCACCTCCCCCTTCCCGTCTCTCCAAAGAGAAAGGAGTGGCTTGCCCAGAGCTGCATGGGCTGGGCCTGAGCACAGCCTCCTCGCTTTGTCCTTTGGCTTTGGTGCGGCCGCCCGGCCAGGCATGTGCTGTTGTGCTATTTTTAGCGGGCGGTTCCTTTAGGAGGGCCAAGTGCATGCGGCTTCAGTGTGTGGGGCAAGTCCCACCGCCAAAGCCACCACCTCTTAATCAGGGAGGAAGGAGAAGAAAGCCCCCTAGAGACTGGGGGGGGTGGCTGTGGGTGTGGGGCTGGCCACTCCTGAGGTCCCTGGGGCTGCCACTTCTATCGGGACCTGTGGCAGGGACCCAGCCCGTCTCCTGGGCAGGCAGACATGTGACCGAGGCAGCCCTCTGAGCGGACGCTTGTAGGTCAGGATTGCCATCCTGGGGAAGGACGACCCAGGGGCTGGGTTCTGTTTCCATGGGAAGTCACCGAGCCTGAGGACCGGCCACTAAAGAACCGCAGCCTGGAAGCTGGCATCCTCTGGCTTAAGCCAAAGAAAACCATGAGAGAAGGGAAGCTCAGGCCGTTCACAGGGAGTTCTTCTTGGGGAGTCACTGAGGCCCAAAAGAGACAAAAAAGGGGGCTGACGAATACGTTTTGTCCCTCGTCGCCCTCCTTCCTCACCCTGATCCTCCCTCGTTCCTTCTTTCCTCTGACTCGGAGCTGCTGGCTTCAGCCCCTCTCCCTGTTTCTGATTAAGGAAGCTTCGAGCCATATAAGGTCCTCTGTTGCCTATGGTTTATGTTGGCTGGAGAGCAAGATTGTTTTTGCAAAGTCTGATTGAAAGAAGTGGCAAGGGCTTTTGTGGGGCTGCGTGTATGTGTGTGTCTGTCTGTACCTGTGTCTGTCTGTCCGTCGCTGCCCTCTGTCCCCAACTCCCCTCTGCAGAGGGGCCCTGGGCCCCCTTATTCTGACAGATTTATTTGAAAGTGTGAAGGGCTGAGGGTTAAGAGCTTAGCTCCAGTTCCTTAAGGGCAAATGTGCTCCCGGGGCTTCTTGGCAGATGAATTTGCCGAGGGAACCTCTTGTCACACCCTGCGTGTCCCTGCTGTGCTACCAGCCGCAGAGGCGCTCTGTCCTGGAATGGATTCTACAGTTGGCTTCTGTTTATTAAGAACCTGCAGTCTCGTGGCTCTTGGGGCGCCCTTTCTGGAGGGAGCTGGGTGAGCCTGCTCCCCCAGGTGCTTAGCCTTTAGCTCGGCGTCTGCCCAGCAGTGCCAGGAACGGCTCCTCGGGCAGCAGCCCGCCGTCCTGCCCTGCCCTCCGCTTCTGGCTGGCTCTTGAGTCAGCCAGGCTTGTGACTGCCGCAGGACTCTGGTCTGGCCTCTCCCCTCCTTTCCCGTCCTCTCAGGTCTTGGCAGAGCTGCTTCTTGCCGTTCATGCTGCTGCCGCTTCTGCAGAGACCTTTCTCTGACCATGCTGTCTAGAGCTAAAGCTCCCCCTCTCCGGGCCAAGCTTCATCCAGCTTTCCTCAGCCCAGGCTCCTCATTTAAACTACTCAACACTTTCTCAGCTCTCCTAGCTGGTACCGTTCAGGATGCAGTTCAGGTGTCACTCAGTAATGTCCGACTCTTTGCGACCCCATGGACTGCAGCATGCCAGGCCTCCCTGTCCATCACCAACTCCCAGAGTCCACGCAAACCCATGTCCATTGAGTGAGTGATGCCATCCAACCATCTCATCCTCTGTCTCCTCCTCCTCCTGCGCTCAATCTTTCCCAGCATCAGGGTCTTTTCAAATGAGTCAGCTCTTCGCATCAGATGGCCAAAGTATTGCAGTTTCAGCTTCAGCATCAGTTGTTGCAATCAGTGTTCAGACTGATTTCCTTTAGGATGGACTGGTTGGATCTCCTTGCAGTCCAAGGGACTCTCAAGAGTCTCCTCCAACACCACAGTTCAAAAGCTTCAATTCTTCGGCGCTCAGCTTTCTTCACAGTCCAGCTCTCACATCCATACATGACCACTGGAAAAACCATAGCCTTGACTAGATGGACCTTTGTCAGCAAAGTATGTCTCTGCTTTTTAATATGCTGTCTAGGTTGGTCATAACTTTCCTTCCAGGGAGTAAGTGTCTTTTAATTTCATGGCTGCAGTCACCATCTGCATTGATTTTGGAGCTCAAAAAAAAAAAAACAAAGTCAGCCCCTGTTTTTCCATGTTTGCCATGAAGTGATGGGACCGGATGCCATGATCTTTGTTTTCTGAATGTTGAGCTTTAAGCCAGCTTTTTCACTGTGCTCTTTCACTTCATCAAGAGGCTCTTTAGTTCTTCACTTTCTGCCATAAGGGTGGTGTCATCTGCATATCTGAGGTTATTGATATTTCTGCTGGCAATCTTGATTCCAGCTTGTGCTTCCTCCAGCCCAGCGTTTCTCATGATGTGCTCTGCACAAAAGTTACATAGTTCAGTTCTGTTCAAGGATGCACAGGAGTGTGGTTAATCTATTGCACAGGGGGATGCCCAGGCTTCGGTGCTCTGAACTTGTTGAGAGGCTGTGGGTTTCTTACACGGGTTCCCACATCTCTGCAGTGTTATCTTGTTACTTGAAATGTGACTCCCTACCCCTCCCTCCATCTTTGCTTCCTGAGGGTTCCCCCATCTGCAGTGGAATCTGGCTCCCTGTGGGTATTTAATCTTTATTAAACTGCTGGCTCTGAGGGGTTCTGCTGCCTGAGGCTAGCTTGCCCTCAGTAAGCATGTTCTGTTTCTGATTGTTGCTGTGTGTCAAGGGGCAGTTGGAGATTTCTTGAAGCAAGATTGCTATCAGTTAGTATTTGAAAATAAAGCAGTATAAGTTTGTATATAGATGGATTAGCGCTAATACATATTAATCACATAGGTAAAAGTTGTATGGTAATAGAACATCCATTGTAGTTAATACTTAAGAAACTATTCATTTTTTATCATAGGGTTACTTGTAGAAAGATCTGACTTGACTCTGCTAAGGATTGAAAGAACAGCCCTTTGCCCAGAGTGCTCGCCCACCTGTCCTGACCCTTCTGGAGGGGGCTGGCCTCCTTCCCGAGTACTTCTGCACAGCAGTCTCTGGGTCTCCTGGGGGGCTCAGGTCCAGACCTCAGCAGATCCAAACCCGCGCGTGTTCACAGCCCCGTAGGTTCTGTCCTCGGGTTCTGCGTCCATGGGTAAGGAGGGCCGGCTCTGTTTCTAAGCAGTGTACTATCTGTTTTCCCTTCCTTCCTTTTAAAAAGTGTTGTCTGTTTTGTTTTTCTACTCTGGAAGGTACGGACTTGGCCCATTCCTATCCATTTCCCCCCTCATCGTCTCAGTAGAGGGGCAGCTCAGCATTTGGTCACATTACAGGGTTGTGGCACTCATGTTGCCATGGCTGCAGAGTTCTTGCTTCTCTGAGTCTCCTCTCTGGTCTTCTCCCTTCCTCCTCTTTGTTGATTTCCTGTGTTTCTTTAGGTTGGTGCTTTTGGAACCTCTCTCCAGCCTCTGGCTCTCCCCTGGGCCTTGGCCACTGCCGTCCGCGGGTGGGAAGCTCCTCTCATGCACACCGCGTGCTCAGCATCCCTGGGCCCCTGTGTCCTGGACCCTCCTCCTCCCCTTCTCTTGTGTTGCTTCCTTCCCCTCCTTTCTGGTTTTATTCCCTTGTCTTGGTGAGGACGTGTGTGAAGGTGGACAGTCAACCAGAAGCAAGCTGCTCTGAGCACAAGGACAGGCCCCTTTGGAGGCAGGAGTTGGGGCTGTGCGGCTGAAGGCGAAGGGTTGGTGGAAAGATGGCAGAGAAAGCCAGGCCCTCAGATCCCTTCTATCCGTGCACGCCTGCAAAAGACCGGCGTCACTCTCGGAGTAGCTGAAATGAGAGGGGGTCCAGATTTGGGTGCCAGTAGTGGGGGAAATGGAAGTCCGCCTGCTGAGCGGGCCCCCCGCCCCGCTCGCCTGTCTCAGTGCTGCCGGTCATGGTCATGCCTTCTCTTACCCCGGGACAGGCAAATTTGGGACATCTGGAGGCCAGACCCACCCCCGCCCCCAACTCTCGAGCTGAACTTGTCAGTTGGCCAGTGGCAGTACCAGACCAACTGAGGAAGAGGTCACTGGGGAATTTTCCCTTAAAGAAACCGGAAGGCTTGGAAGAGGGCTGTGTTTCCGTCTGGTTCATGTCTGTGCCCCTCTGAACTCTGTACCTTGTTGGCACCAGTGAGTTTTTTGTTGAGTAGAAATTACCTTAGGCGTTTAGGCATTTCTGAGTTAGTCCTGTTGCACTGTCTGCCATTTGGGAAGTCAGTGTCTTATCCCTCTTTGCGTCTTTTGCCTCTCCTCGGCATCTTTTCTGCTTCCTTTTGAAGGCATGTGCTGTCCTTAATAGCTTGCTGTCCAGGCGCACCTTCATATCTTTGGGGCAGTCTTGTGTTCTGTGGTCATGGGTGAACTCCGTGTGCCTGGGAGCACTACCCTGGCATCTGATCTGTCACCGTCCTCAGACATCTGTCAGAATTCACTAGTAAAGCAAGAAGGTTGCCAGGGACGAGGGGCAGGATGGATGTGACATGGTTGTTCAGGGATGCAGTGGGCAGGTTTCTGTAGGAGATGCTGATTTCATCACCTGAAGCTGAGGGACGCTAGATGGTTGTGGGTTTAGTCGGAGGAGTAGGGGGATTTGGGGTGTTCCTTGCGTGGGTTTCTGAAATTTTGCAGACCGGAAGTTTAATTTTGAGTTGAGCTGGAGGAGGAGGAGGTCTTGCTTTGAGACCATGTCCAGATGGGATGTTTTACTTCTGACTTCTTACTGGAGCTCTGGTACCAGACCCCAAGTTTCTGCTTCAGCAGGAGAAGGCTTCCCTGAGCAGATCCTCTCACCCAGACATTACTGGGAGAAGGCTCCACTGTCCTGGAGGGCAGCTGGGAAGCGCCCTGTGACTTGTGGGACCGTGGGTCCCGCCAGGGTGGGCAGCGTGACGGGGCTGGCCACGCTGGCTGCCCTGCTGCTGCGCTGGACCGTCACAATGGAGGGTGTGGAGGCAGCCTCTCTGTGAGCTAGTGTGGAATCTCTAGGGTGCCGACACGAGTCACAGCCCAGCCAGGCCCCCTAAGGATGAAGGTAACAACCCTGTGAGCACGGGCTGGGCGAGACCAACCGCCTGAGGATGGCCGCGGCACTCTGATTGCGGGGCCTCAGTCATGCTGCTGAGGGTCCGCGGCCCAGCGCACCATCGTCCCCCACCCTCAGGGGCAGGACCACACTCTGCCCGGCAAGGTAGGCCTGGCCATCTCGGCGTTGATCCGGCTCCTGTGTCTCCTTCAGGCCCTTGAGGATGCCCTCTAGCACCGTGTCTGTGCTCGGGACGCTAGGTCGCCACTCGCTGCACGACTGGGTTTAAGTTGACATTAAATTTAAGGTTCAGTTCCTTTGTCACCCTGGTCCCGTTTCCAGTGCTCAGGAGCCCCTTGTGACTCGGGGATGGCCCAGGCCTTTGCGTCTTGCCACCTGCTGTGCTTTGGCTGAGTCTCAGCTGCCACAACCTCTTCCTGCCGTCCTAGTCCTTACAGCAGAGGTCACAGAGGCGTCCTCCCCCACCAGCTTTTTGGCTCTGGCTCCCGACTCTTTCTTCCCCTCTCTGCTGCCCCCTTCACCCCCCAGCGTGTGTTGGTTTAGAAGCTGTTTCTGTTGTTAGCCTCGTTACAACCTAAGGAGATCCTGGCCTTCTTTGAGACAGCCTCCTGGGGTGAGTTCTCTTTGCCACTTCTGAAGGTGGACTCAGCTTGGTGCAGTTCTGTGTGTGAGAGACACCCATAGTCTTCCATCGGCATTGTAAGCTTCTGGTGACAGGAAGTTTTTATTTGCATGGTTTAAATGTATGTGCATAACCTCAGCCTGGTGAGGAATTGGGAAAGTGCGTCCTGTACAAATCCAGAGACACCCTGGTAGTGCTACACAAAGACCTCTGTGTGTGTGACCTTCCTGTGGGGTGGAGGGTGGTGAGGGGGCAGGCCGGTGGGGGTGATGTTGGCCCAGCCAGCAGCCTGCTGTTCTCTGAAGGCAGTGGCAGCAAGTGCTAGGTCCTGTAGCTATTTCCTGTCCTTGGAAGGGACCCCTTAAGAGGAGAAGCTCCTTAGCAAGAGTTTGATGTGCTGGACACTCTAGAGATGGGGTGTCTTGCGCCCCCTGTTGATGAACATCCAGGGATCGTAACACATCATGCTGGAATAATGAAAGAAACGTTCCGATTTCCACTTGGAGAGTGTATGACAGTCCATTCAGAACACAGGAGTGGATCCAGGCCCAGCCCACACTGGACTTGTCTCTTGGTGTTCCCTCGGCTCTTGTGTTACAATCAGTTCCCCCGCCCCACCCCATAATGAATCACATGCCACTCTTTTTCTAACAATAACCACAGCCAAGTTGACTTAGTTACTGGGACCAACACTTGTTTTCTTGTTTAATAAATCTCCTGGAAATTTGCCTTCTTATTTAGCAGAAGGCTCTAGACTGCAGTGACTGGGCTGGTCATCAGGCTTGGGGATGAGACCAGTATTTCTCCAGGGGTAACCTCTTCTGTGGAGAAGGAAATGGCAACCCACTCCAGTATTCTTGCCTAGAGAAACCTGTGGACGGAGGAGTCTGGTGGGCTGCTATCCATAGGGTTGCACAGAGTTAGACAGGACTGAAGTGACTTAGCATGCATGCATGCATTGGAGAAGGAAATGACACCTCTTGCCTGGAGAATCCCAGGGACAGAGGAGCCTGGTGGGCTGCCGGCTATGGAATCGCATGGGGTCGGACACCACTGAAGCGACTTAGCAGCAGCAGCAAGCTCTTCTCAGAAGCTGCAGGTGCCTCTGGGAGAAGGAAGAACTCTGTTTAGATCCTAGGGCAGCTGCTGCTGCTAAGTCACTTCAGTCATGTTGGACTCTGTGTGACCCCATAGACGGCAGCCCACCAGGCTCCACTTTTCCTGGGATTCTCCAGGCAAGAACACTGGAGTGGGTTGCCATTTCCTTCTCCAATGCATGAAAGTGAAAAGTGAAAGTGAAGGCACTCTGTCGTGTCCGACTCTCTGCGACCCCTTGGACCACAGCCTACCAGGCCCCTCCATCCACAGGATTGTCCAGGCAAGAGTACTGGAGTGGGGGCCATTGCCTTCTCCGCAGATCCTGGGGAGTCCAAGTGAATGCTGCAGTCTTGGGCTGTGGCACGTGCCAGCCTTGGGCTCTGTGTGACCACTGGGAAGCCAGCCAGCCTGCATCTATTCCCCAGCAAATGGACCTGCTAAAAATAAGCAGGCAGCTATTCAGTTCCACCAGATTCAAAATAGCCAGGCCGCCCTCCCCACCAGTGTTAAAGTCCCTTCTGCATTCTTCTGCGAGGCTGTTTCCAAGGGGAGGCAGTGTCCTTGGCCTCCCGGGTAGGAGGCCCTAGTGGAGGAACCTGCCTTCCCAGCGAGTGAGTGTGAAGGCCGCTAGACCTACGGTGCGAAATGCCACTTGTATCCTCAAAGGTTCAGGTTAAAGCAACAAGTCCCACGTGCACAGAACCAGGGCCAAGAGAGCAGCCTGTGATTCTGTGCCAGAGAAGGAAGGTAGCGGCGGGCCGACAGAGGCTGCACAGTGTGTCTGTGTCTGCGTATGTGTGTGTCTGTGTGCAGGTGGCCGGTGTTCAGAGAGGCTGGCGCTTCCTACACCACCTGTCCAGGCCTCTCAGGCCTTGTGAAGCAGGGAAATCTGCACCTCACTGATTCACAGGTCCCTCCAAGTGATGACATTAGCTCAGGTAGGGCCTTACAGACTGAAGAGGCAGGGAAGTGAGGGACAGCTCCTGACTGGTGGGAAGTGGGCTCCCTGTGAGGTGCCCCCAGGCCGCCATGCCCTTGGTGAGACCCACTCACCTCCTTGGTGCGCCGCCTTTGGGTAGAGCGGCTGCTGGCCCTGCCCCAGTGCCCTAGCTGCTCTGTGCCCCGCTCCTGCCTGGGGGTCTGCTTGCTCTGAACTCAGGAGCCGGGAGCAGTTCCTGCGGGGGTCGGGGCAATGCAGGGCCAGGTGCTGCTGCTCACCCCGGAGCTGTGGCTCCTCGGCCCGAGGGCCTGGGTGAGTGGTGGGCGCTGGGGCTCCGCTGGGAAATCCCGGGTCCTGTGGGGCGGGTGACATTGCTTCACGGGAGCAGCGTTTCCTGCCTTCTCTGGGTCTGGCTTGGCAGCGTAGAAAGTGTTTCCTGAGCTGTCTTTAACTGAGTGGCCTCTTGGGCTGGGTGGGGCTATAGGTGGTGACTCTGGCTGGGAGCTTGGGCCTCTGTGTGTGTGGACCAAGCTGGGCTGGAGGGTGAGGTGGGCAGGTGCCAGTGGTGTCCCTGAAGGACAGAGTGGCAGGCACGTGGCGCTGTCGTGGCCCCAGTCTGCACTAGGAAGGGAGTAGAACGGGGAGGTGGCAGGGGAGGCCTGGTACGGGCTGGGTTGTGGTGTGCGTGTCCTGGGTGCAGGACCAAAGCTCGACAGGGATGTGTGTCTGACCTCTGCCTCCTAGTAGCACAGGTCTGATCCAGGAGTGGGGTGGGGCCTGCGGGAGAGCAGACCCCTGCCATCAGCTGTAGTTCCAGGGGAGTGGGTCCTCCCAGCTGTTTTGAGAAGCAGTTTGTATCTTGGATAGCAGTTCCCCACTTACACCCTCATTTTTAAGACTGTAAAAGTTGGCCCCTTGTATGTAAAGTGAGGAGACAGCCCACTCTGAGTTGTTAAGACGTAGGATTCTTTTTCTTCCTCTCCGTCCCATTCCATTTAATCTCTTACCTGAGAGTAGAGAATAGCTAGAATACGATGGGAATCACAGCTATAAACTTTGAGATTGCCGAATTAATGAAGAAGTAGAATATGAATTTGCTGATGAGAAGAAAACCTGGGTTCATACCCCAGCCCCAGAGCCCCACTTCTTGTTGCATGCGATCTGTTGAGTGGGACTTGATCTGATAACAGGCCAGGGACGGACTGTCTTATCCTGAGTATCCCCTTCCCCCTAACCTGTTTTCTTTCTTAAATTTCATTAAAAAAAATTTTTATGTGAAAGACATTGAACACAAAGCAATTCTTAATCTCTCACCTTTTTGGGGGTGTGCACAGGTTGTTACAGAACAGTGATTCCCCAACTTGACTGCACATTGAAATCACCTGAGTTGATTAAAAAACAAAACCTGACATCCAAGTCTCACCCTGAGATTCTGATTTAATTGATCTGGGTGCCACTTTGGGGTTTTAAAGCTTCCCAAATGATACCAATAGGCAGCCAGGTTGGAGAATCTCTGTTAAAGAAGTTTAAAATCCTCTTCCTGAAAAAAAGAAGACTATCTCTACTTACAGATAAGGATAAATAAATAGACAAGTCTGGGAAGATTTGCAGGATGCAAGATCAATGTACAAACCTCCCCCCTTCCACAACTAAGAGGCCTGATGTGGATCTTTCCCAGCTTTTCCTTGCGATTATGTGAACGTAATCACAAATGCACAGTGATCTACAGCTTTTGTTTTATGTATCACGGCAATTTTCCCATGTCACTACATCAGATCAGCTTCCTTCTCCAAAACTGGTGTATGCATAGGTTCTGCAATGTATTTAGCAGTCATTCCTCTGAGTTTTGCTTCAAATGATACCCCAGTGAATGTTCTTTTTTATAACTTTTTATTTTATATTGGAGTATAGATTAACAAGCAATGTTGTAAAGTTTCAGTTGAACAACTGTGAAGAGTCTCCACCATTCATTTACATGTATCCATTCTCTCCCAAACGCCCCTCCCATCCAGGCTGCCATATAACATTGAGCAGAACTCCATGTGCTGTACAGTAGGTCTTTGTTGGTTATCCATTTAAAACAGAGTAATGTGTATATGTCCATCCCAAACTCCCTAACTATCCCTTCCTCCCACCCTTCCCCCCAACAACCCTGAGTTCCCAGTGAACGTTCTTCATACATACAGACGTCTGCCTGTGTTTTTTTTTAAAGGAAAGATTCTGGGTGTGACATTTGGGCGTCATAGGGTAGGATCATTAAGTTTCAAGTGAAATACAATCTTCTTTCCTTGTTCTGTACAATGCCTTGTTTGCACACACCCTTGGGTTCTGGATTTAATGTGGAGTAGGCCCAAGTTCAGCCTCTTGAGGTATTTAACCTTTGGTGTGGTAATATGTATTCCAAACCAGGTAGCTGAGGATTAAGCAATGCAAGGGAAAGCATATCTGGTGAGGTTGTGTTTGAATCTGAAGCTCCAAGGTAGCGTCTTGGAAGCTTTCTGCCTGAAGGGATTAATACATCTGAGCCCAGGCCATTGCTTAGCTTTGCTTTTGTATTCTTCAGTCCCGTTGCTTCATCTTTGAGTATTAGCAAGAAGGTTTGTACAGAGAAACCTACTCTTGTAAAGAGAAACAAGGGAGTTTCCGGAAATGATTGCTCCCCAACCCCTTCACTTTGGAGCAGAACACTCTTTCTTGGGCCCTTTCCCCAGCTGTCGTGTGCTGGGGAATCCTTGGTGGTCCTGTTAAATGGCAGGTGTGAGTCAGTGGGCCCGGGGTGGGCAGCAGGTTCTCAGGTGATGCTCAGTGCTTCTGGTCCATAGACTACACTTTGAGAAGCAAAGTTCTCAGGCCTGTTTTTGCAGTGGTTGAACTTTCTTTTGCCTTGGCTGAACATTAAGACCACCTAGGAAACACCTGAGTGCACTCAGGTAAACAAATTCAACTAGTTGTTGTTTCAGAGAAGGCAATGGCACCCCACTCCAGTACTCTTGCCTGGAAAATCCCATGGACGGAGGAGCCTGGTGGGCTGCAGTCTATGGGGTCGCTAGGAGTTGGACATGACTGAGCGACTTCACTTTCACTTTTCACCTTTATGCATTGGAGAAGGAAAGGGCAACCCACTCCAGTGTTCTTGCCTGGAGAATCCCAGGGACAGGGAAGCCTGGTGGGCTGCTGTCTATGGGGTTGCACAGAGTTGGACATGACTGAAGCGACTTAGCAGCAGCAGCGGTTGTTGTTTAGTCACTAAGTGTCTGTCTCTTTGTAACCCCGTGGGCTGTAGCCTGCCAGACTCCTTTGTCCTTGGGATTTCCCACGCAAGAATACTGGAGTGGGTTGCCATTTCCTTCTCCAGGCGATCTTCCTGTCCCAAGGATTGTGACCCCACATCTCCTGCTTTTCAGGTGGATTCTTAACTGCTGAGTCACAGAGGAAGCCCAAATTAAACTAGTCCAAATTTAACAATTAAAGAATTGTTAAAGCATTCACTTATATCCACAACAAAGCACAAACCACATTAAGGAATAATTCACCGTAACAGTGGAGGATTTTTCGTTTTAAGGATTCTTGTCATTTTTGCAGACAAAATAAATTTTGCTGGTAGGGAGGCAGTGCATGCAGGTGTGTATTGATTCGTTCGTCACATACCTCATGATAGCTAACTCTGCTTTACCAGCATTTCATGTATGTCTCAACTGATCTTAGACCAGCTATTCCTTACAAAGTGTGTCCCCATCTTACAGTTGGAGAAAGCTGAGTTTCCTGTCTCTTGTCTACTGCCTTCTTCTGGGTTCTTATTCCTCTTTCCCTGGGTCTAACAGACTAGGTATTCAGCTCCTTTCATTTGACATGCTCCTGTAAGAAGCTAGAAGCACAGTTGGGGAGTGTGTGTTCCTTGCAGACCAAAGCTGGTTCTCTGTTGACTGCAGAAAAAAGCACAGCCTCCGCAGTGGGTACAGGAACCTCATTGAACCCGATGAACAGCTTGACTCTCAAACGACTTGGTTTCCACAGGCCAGGGTGTGTTGCTGGTCCCTCGCCTTGGGGCACCCCCCCATCCCTTGAAAAATCTCACTAGTCCTTTGTTCTGACTTAATTGTGGCATAACTACTGTTTCCTTGGCTGGTGATTTGGGGGATGCTTGTGAGGGACGTGTCCACATGGATTTCCATGGGTATTTAAAAGTGCTTCAATACCACCTGAATAGAAGTGTTCTGGGAGTTTAGAGAATGAAAACACTAAACACAGCTAGTCCGTTGCCGGGGGGAAACCTAGGGAGAATTGGGCATTGAGAAGTGATGCAGGAAAGGGTTTGGTTTCAGGAGCAGGCTCAGTGTGTTTCAGGGGAGTGTGCCTGGATGAGCGGGCAGCAGGCCAGGGGCAGTGCCCCCACCCCCACCCCCGAGGGGGTCGCTGGCCAGGGTGTCCCCAGAGGGAAGGCCGCGCCTGGCTTTCCTGGGCAGTGAGTCCCATCAGGAGCCCTCGCCAGCTCTCACAGCTCCTCTTTGCTCTCCTCTTCCCACAGGTGTAATTACTCCACGCCTCCAGGATGACGATCCAATTCCGTTCACTCTTCCCCCTGGCCCTGCCTGGAGTGCTGGCGCTCCTCGGCTGGTGGTGGTTTTTCTCCCGTAAAAAAGAGCCCCTCGACAGCCACGACAGAGCAGCGGAGGCCAGTGCGGTGGCGCTGCGGACCAGCCCTGTGGCCCAGGAGGCGCTCCCAGCGGAAGACGCGCGGCCTGGAGCAGCCAGCCTGCCCCCGAGAGGGAGCTGTGCGGCAGCGGCAGGCCCTCGCTGGAGCCGCCGGCCCTGTTGCGGGCACACCCGGCCTGCCGGAGGTCCGAGTCCTCGGGCAGCCTTCCCAACCCCGCTGACACGAGACTCCGCCCGGGAGTGCGCAAGGAGGTGGAGCTCGCCCTCGCGGGCGATGAAGCCAAGGCTGTCCCTCTGGAGTGTCCCCTGCCAGCTCCCAAGGGCCTTCCGTTCCCCCACGAGGCAGTTGAGGTGTGTAAGCGAGAGGCCGTGCTGGGCCGGCTGGGGGGATGGGGCCTCCAGGGCCAGCCTGCAGCCCCCGTGGAAAAACCGTGCACCGGAGAGAAGGCCCGGGAGACAGGGGCCGCCGAAGGCACCGGGGACGCGGTGCTGGGAGAGAGCGTGCTGGAGGAAGGGCCAGCGGCCTGGGAGCCAGCCCCCGAGCTAGAGTTACAGAGCGGCCGGGCGGCTGGCGCGGGAGAGAAGGGCCCCTGCTGCCCTCTGGACGAGGCCGTGGCGGAGGCGGTGCCCGAGGAGACGCAGGGCCGGGCGGGCCGAGTCTGGGATGGAGCCTTTCCCCAGGAGCAGGGCGGGGAGGAGGAGGAGTCCTGGGACAGAAGCGAAAAGATCGAGCAGGCTGCCTTCCAGATCATCTCCAAAGTGATCCTGGAGGCCACCGAGGAGGTGCTGGCCACCACCATGGGCAGGATTGCGGGCCGGGTGTATCAGGCCTCAGCCGCCCAGCCCCAGGGGCCCAAGGAGGAGAGCTGTGCCCCCGCCAGCCAGAAAACCCCCCGGGGCCTGGAGGCCTCGGAGCCCACCCTGGCTGCAGCGGAGGCGGCCGCGGGTCTGGGGGACACGGCCCTCCCCTGCGCAGAGCCTCCGGCAGGGGACCTGCCAGCGCCAAAGACCTACGTGAGCTGCCTGCGCAGCCCTCTGTCCAGCCCCACCAAGGCCAGGAAGCCAAAGAGCTCTGCACACCACATCTCCCTGGCCCCCTGCCCTCCGCCGGCCGCCCCACTCCGCGATTGCTGGACGAGGCAGGCGGCCCCGGGGAAGAGGCCACCTGTGTCCACGCTGTCCCCTGCGTGTCTGATGGCAGCCAGGCTGTCTCCTCCGAGGCCGCCTCCGGGCAGCACTCAGATGCCGCCAGCACCTCGGGGCTCGAAGACTGTTGTCCAGAGACTGCCACCAGCCCCAGGGGCGAGGCTGCCACCCCACCGCTGCCTGAAAGTACTGTGCCTGTCAGCAATGGGGTGCTGAAGGGGGAGCTGTCGGACTTGGGGACCGAGGACGGATGGACCGTGGACGCGGAAGCAGACCATTCGGGAGGTAGGCGCGCCTGGGGTGTCCCCCTCATTCAGCTGGGAAAGGGGGCTGATCTGCCGCTGCTGCTTCTGCAGCCATGATGCTTTTCTGCACTGTGTCCCAGCGGCTTGCAGAGATCGGGGTGCAGTAGAGAGCTGGCGGGCAAAGCCACGGGAGCTGTAACTTGGTTCCGCAGCCAGGGACCTTTCCCAGCCCTTCCGAAGGAACCAGCTCAAAGTTGGGTTCACCCAGTAATTTAAGTATACTGATCTGTCTTTACACACTAACTTCCTAATAGATTTTTTAAAGATGGAGAGGCCTCTTTAGCTTTAATCCCCTTGAGTGCCAAGAATGGGTGAGCTTTTTAGTGGTTTATTTCCTTTTAATAATGTGCTTGTTCCCATGTCTTCGCCTGCTTTCCTTCTCCAGAAGCTCTTTCGGGGTAAGTGTCCAGAGATGGCCACAGCCTCAGATCCTTGCGGGAGGCTCGCGCCTTCCTGCCTGTTGCTGTCACCCATTCCTTCGCAGAGAACCTCAGCCATTTCCTTTCTGTGCAGCTGCAGTTCCACCCCCGGGAAAGGGGCACTTTGGTAACGAAGTGTCCAATGGGTTTTTCGAGTGCTGACCCCAGCGTAGACAGTTCAGACCGCTCACTCACAGGTCAGCAGCTCCTGACCCTGGTTTTGCAGCTTCCCTGGGGTATTTGCACTTGTCTCAGGGAAAGAGGCCGTGGGTTCCTCTGTGGGCCTCCAGCCTGCTTGTCCTGGAGATGTTCCCTGTCGTCTCAGCCCCAGGATGGCTGGGCTCTTGCTGGGGATTCCAGTGCGCTCAGCATCTGGTGTGCTCCGCGTGTGGCCATCTGTAAGGTGCTGTTACTGATCGAGACACTGCTGTTTCGTGTGTCCCTGTGATAGGAAAGTGCTGCCAGTCACCACTGTAGAAAAGTCAGGCCATAAGATGCACCCGACTTGAGGGGTGGTAAATTACTTTTAAAAAGTTATTCTAAAGCATCTTAAAATGGACGGAAATCTTTTGGAAATAGAGGAGCCCCTCAGCCTCGTCATGCGGACCCCAGTTTTGCAGTGGCGGCTACTGGGATGAGTCTAGGCTGTAGAGGAGGGGTGGTGGGCGGGGGTAGCGCCTGGGCACAGCAGGTGGGGGCTGGTGGGAGTTGCGGTGTGGTCTGAGTCCCCTCTAAGTGTCATCAGGGTGGAGGCCTGTCCTGCTTGGTCGAGCAGCAGCTGGGGGCCAGGTACAAGCCGAGCCTGCATCGGCCAGGTCGGCTAAGCAGACTTCTCTCCAGAAGGGTGGTTTTTCCCAGCGTGAAGCCCTTAGTGTCGAGGGAGGCACCTCGTCGTAGCTCGGAGGAGTGCCTGCTTCCTCTGTCAGGCAGGGCCCGGATCGCTTGGTAGGGGATTATGTCCAGGGCTTAGAGAAACCATGTGGAAAATAACCTAGTTAGTAGCCTCTCAGGAGTGATCTATTTCTGGCAGTTTCAACATTTCAGCCAGAGCCACTTTTCTGAAACCGTCTGACCCCTGTGTCTGGATTGTGGGCCCCCGGCAGACCCTGAATGGGGGTGTCCTCTGGGGATTGAAGACCTACCGGGAGCCCTGAGAGTGTTCCGCGGTGCTCGAGTCAGGCCTCAGCAGAGGGAGGGGCCTCCTCCCGTCGCCCACTCTTCCCGGCCCTGACCGGGATAAGGGCAAGTGGGGACTCTGTAGTTCTGCTCGGCTGAAGGCCCCCTGCCTGAGTGCCCCGGCCTGGGACCTTGGTGCCAAGGGGCCCTTCATCGGAGGGGCTGCTTGGTTGTGTGTGGACCAGCTGTGACCAGTTGGGCTCCACCAGGACCTACACCAGGCACAGGCTGCTGAGACCTTGGGGACTGGCTGGCCTGTCCCCACCCCCACCCCATGGACTCCCCTTGCTGAGCCAACATCAGTTTCTTCCCAGTTCACCACTTGTCTCTGCTCCAGCAGCTGTGCTGGGCGCAGCTGCTAGTTCGGCAAGTGGGGCTGTAAGTGACAGGCTAAAATTAGGTGTATCTACACCCCCAGTCCGCCTTTCACTGGGGCTGTTCTGCACCCTCTAGACTGCGAGCTGACAGTCACCTGCCAAGCCTGAGGAGGGGGCGTGGGGCGTGGGCCTCCTGGGAGTGCAGGTTTGGAAGTTGTACGTTATTAACCGCTCTGGGCCCGTGTCTGTGCGTCCTGCTTCCTCCCCTGCAGGTTCAGACGGGAACAGCATGGACTCGGTGGACAGCTGCTGTGGCCTCAGGAAGCCTGATGGTTTCCAGAATGCCCAGGCAGGCTCCAATCCCAAGAAGGTCGACTTGATCATCTGGGAGATCGAGGTGCCAAAGGTAAAGGCTGCAAGTGCTAAGTGACCCCGGGCCCTGGGTCAGCGGGCTTGGGAGAGGGGGCCAAGGAGGGGACCCAAACCAGGAGAAGCCCCCGGGGAGCCGGAACCTGAAAGGGTGGGAATGCTCTGCTTTGTCCGAATCTGGAGAGCTCCGCACACCGAGTACTTCCAGCTGCCCTTGGGGGCAGCGTTCTCACCCTCCCCGGCTCCTCCCCTCCTCTGGGCTCTTCCTGGCCTGCAGGGCTCAGATCAGTTTGGAGATGCTAGCAAAGTGAGGCTGAGGGCAGGGGCTGGCCGGGAGTCCTCCTCAGGCTCTCCAACGCAGACTGTATTTTATAATTGAGCACAGCATAAATCCGTGTTTTAGAGAGCTTGAAGAATATAGCAGTGTAGGAAGAAAATAAAAATCAGCTTAATCCTACCCCTGAGAGTGACTAGGAAGACTTTTATTTCCTTCTCATCTTGCACCCTGTGGTTTTTAAACAAAACTAAGATTATGTTGCTTTAATTAATGCTTTTAAATATTTAACAACTTAATTTTCTTGTGTTATTCTTTGAAAATGGAATTTTAACTGCATGATTCATTGTGTGAATGTCGGTTTACTTCACCAGTCCCCCAATTCCAGGGTACTTAAGTGATTTCTAGCTTCTTGCTTTTCTAACTTACATCTTATTAGCTTGATCTTGAAGTCTGTCTTAGAGGCTCAGAAATAATTGGCCAACTGCATTCTTCTGGGCTCTTAGCCTCCTGCCGAGGTGGAGACTTGGCCTGGTGTGACCTCGAGGTCAGGCAGGCCGCTCTGACCCGCACGCTGGCTCCCTTGGTTATGTCTTTGCCCTCGTGACCCTGAAGGCACTTTTCTCTCCTTCAGGACTTGCAAAGGGCACACCCTGGCAGCTTTGGGTGCGTAGTGACTGTGTCTCTAGCAGCTCCGCCCGGTGGGGTCACTGGGGATTGCTTCAGGCTTTGTCTTATATTGGGCTGAGTTTGGCTCCTCTGGCCCTCAGGGGAAGTGTGCTCTGGAGTTGGCAGCAGGAGCCCAAGGGTTTTAGACCTTTGTTTTCGAACTGAGGCCATTCTTTGGACCTGAGCAGACTTGGAGAGGTAGAGGGCTCAAAAATCCAACCTTGTGCTTAGAAACATCCCAGTGTCTTAAGAGGAGAAAGTGCTGCCTTTGCAGCCTCTGAGTGTGAGCCCCATTGCTGGGGAGGAAGTGGAAACTGCCTGTTGCCTGGTGCAGCTGCTTAGGAGCTGTGTGCAAGGGAAAGGCGCTCAGATGAGTCCCGACTCTGTGCGACCCCGTGGACTGTATCTCCTTGGATTATACAGTCCATGGGATTCTCCAGGCCAGAATCCTGGAGTGGGTAGCCTTTCCCTTCTCTGGGGGATCTTCCCATCCAGGGATTGAACCCAGGGCTCAGGGAAGCCAGTAGCTGTGTGAGCCTGGCCAAATTAACTTAACCTCTCTGGGTTTGTTCCATCAACTGTAAAATGGTGATAAACACGTGCTGTTGGTTTTGCACTCAGAACAGTGCCTGGTGAGTGAGTGCCGAGAATACGTGTGAGCCTGATCTGGTGTGAAGCAGAGATGGGTCTCGGGGATGCTCGAGTTTGACTTCTTGTTAACCCTCTCACCTGTCTCTCTCTCCTGAAGCACCTGGTTGGTCGGCTGATTGGCAAGCAGGGACGCTATGTGAGTTTTCTCAAGCAGACATCTGGTGCCAAGATCTACATCTCCACCCTGCCTTATACCCAGAACATCCAGGTCTGCCACATCGAAGGTCAGTGGCAGCCGCTGCCTGGGTTTTATGACCATTTTCTTACCTGGAACGTAAGTGACTTGGAGCATTTGAGTCCCACTTGCTCCCTTTTGGAATCTAAGTCTCTGAGTAGAAAACCCTGCTTCTCACCCCAGGTGAAGGGAGTGGGCAAGTCTTCCCGTTAGCCTCATCACTTCCGGTATTTGAAGGAGACTTGGGATCTCCCAGATCTTCTGGTGGGAAAGGGGAGGGCACTCGGGGGCTGGCCAGGGGTCCTGGGCTGATGGTGGACAAAGGCTGGCCTCCCCGTCAGCTAAGCTCCTGTTGCGTTAGTGCAGTCATAAGCAATAGAGGCCAAGTGTGAGAGGGCGACAGGCTTCCAGCTTTAGATGCGTTTCACCCTGAGGCGAGGCTTGGCGTTTCGGCACCATAAAGGTGCACCTGCACTCTGGGGAACGTCCGGTGCGGTGCGGTGCGGGGTGGGCCCGAGTTCAGTGTCTGCTCTCTGTCTGAGCCCTGTGACTATGGTCTGGCCCCACATTCAGGCTCTCAGCATCATGTGGACAAGGCGCTGAACTTGATTGGCAAGAAGTTCAAAGAACTGAACCTCACCAACATTTACGCTCCCCCGCTGCCTTCGCTGGCACTGCCTTCTCTTCCAGTGACTTCCTGGGTGAGCATGCCCCTTCCTCCCGGCCGGCCCCAGATGGACGCCCCCGAGGCTGTGGGCAAGGAAGGCCAGGGCACACTGTGGCCTGCCCTTTAACCTCTGGCCAGCTCTGCTTTTGGTTCTCTGGGTTACGCTGGGGACCAGGGTACTGTAGGAAGCCAGAGGCTTCTCGGTCCCTGCTTGGAAGGACTGCTCTCCCTGCCTCTGCCACCTGGGCAGACTGTTCTCTAGGCAGTTGCCTGGAAAGGACTACCCCTCCTGACTGGCCCTGTGCAGGCTGGCTCAGGACGCCTTCGAGCTGTGCCTTGTCCTGATAACCCTGAGACCTGGTTCAGGGACCCCTCCGGTGGAGTCGGGTCCAGTGGTGGCCCTGGTGAAGGAGGCCCTTCCCCTTCCATCCTCACGAGGGGCACCTGGGTCATAAAGGGAAAAAAACCCCACTCCACCTCCACCCCTGGGAGCCCTCGCAGAGGAGCTGGCGTTTTGGGGCCTGTGTACTGGGGCTGTGGGATCTCTGGGGCCTGTCACCCCATCCTGCTGTGCACCTCCAACCCTGTGAGCCTCGTCTCACTGGGAGCAGAACTGTAGGTTTCTGAAGGCTGAGAACACTGCATTTCACACGTAGGGTGAGTGTGTGCTCCAAGAAAACGTTTAGGATGCTGGCCTTTTCATCCTGTATCTTTCTCCCTCCCACTACCCTTGTGCTTTGGGGCAAGGGGTGGGTGTCCCTTCCTTTCTTGTGGATATCCGATAGTAGGCTGACCCCCACTCCACGCTTCACTTCTGAGTCATCGGGGTTTCCCGTGAGGCTTGGCCCCAAGCCCACTCTCTCTCTTTCAAGTAGTTGAGCGGTTAGTGAAGCCTCCTCTCCTTGGGCTCTGAGTGCCTGGAGCCATGACTGTTGGCCCACAGGGCCGGGGGGTCAGCATGGACTCTTACCCGAAGCTCTTTCTGTGACTGCCTGGCTGGGAGGTGGCGTGGATGCCCTTCTGTGTCCACAGCACCTCGGTGTTGCCTTAGCTTGGAGAGAGGCTGACGGTCATGCTGGCGCTCCTGGGGTCAGCTGCCATTCCAGGGAGCTGGCAGAGCTGCCCTCAGGCTTGACTGTCTCTTACTCTTGTTCTCAGTGGCCACCCCATTCTTGTTTGCCTTCCCTGGGCCTTACAGAGTCTGGAGAAGAGGTGGACTGGGCAGAAGCTGTGCCCAGGCCCATGGGCGGCCAGACGCTCCGTCCACCGCAGACGCCTGGGGGCCTCCTTGCCCAGCTGGACTGAGGCCACCTCTCGTGGTTACTTGGGGTGTCACAGGGCCAGGGCCGCAGGGGAGCCAGACGCTCTGAACGGCTGGAGAGAGTTTCCTTGTGCCTCTGCTGTCTAGGAGCCGGGCTGGTTTGGTTTGCTGTGCCTTTTTCAAAGATGTGCCGATTCGGAGTCTTGCCCTGGGGCCTCAGGGTTTATCCCAGGTGTGAGAAGGGTTGCTGAGTGCACATGCCCCTCCCCTCTTTGCAGCTCATGCTTCCGGACGGCGTCACTGTGGAGGTCATCGTGGTCAACCAGGTCAACGCCGGGCACCTGTTTGTGCAGCAGCACACTCACCCCACCTTCCACGCGCTGCGCAGCCTGGACCAGCAGATGTACCTCTGCTACTCTCAGCCTGGCATCCCCACCTTGCCCACACCGGTGGAGAGTAAGCGCGGCGCTCGGGGCTGGAGTGGGGCGCCTGCACTCTGGCCAGGCTCGGGGAGAAGTCTGGGGGTCTCCTCTTGTTCTGCTCATGGTTTTAACCAGCAGGAGGCTGTTCTGGGGCTCTTGCTGGGAATAGCATCCCTGAGTTCTTGGTGTTGGCATGGGGTGTGCTGGACTCCATTTTCTGGCTAGCTCAAGCTGGTGTTTCCATAGGCTGATGGAAAGAAGCGGTCAGAATATAGAGTTGGCACGAGGGTTCTGGTCTCAGCCTGCTGCTCGCCTGTTGAGGGACGTGGATGCCCACGTGGTCTGGGAATTGGGGTGGCTGCTGTGTGTGTCAGATATGCACAGTACCTGCTGCAGATGCCACTCCCATATACGGTCCCAGAGTCTGGTGACGGTGGGTTGGGGCATTTCTAGTCGACGGGTGAGAAAACAAAGACTCTGAAGTCATTGACTTGCCCAGGTGGCCCCTGCCCCAGGACTCTGTTACCTTCATCACCCTCATTAGCAGAGATCTAATGTCTCTAACCTACCCCATCAGAGACCCCTAACCTGAAGCCCCCGTGTGCTTTAAGACATAAGGAAAACTTGAAATTTGGGGGGCATTTTATATTAAGGCTTTCCTTTTGGAGGAATATTGTCAGGTTCTCTGATGTTGCTTCAACCCAGAAATGAAGACAGACCTGGAGGCCAGGAGGTGACTGGACTGTACTGGCGCCTGCCCTTCAGGGTCAGGACACAGTGTGGCCAGCCGCGTCACAGGCCCCGCCCTTGCTGCCCCAGGCTGGGGTTGGTGGCGCTCAGGGGCACTTGCTCTCAGGCCTGGTTGGCTGCCTCAAGCATTCCTGCTCTCGGCACCGTCCTGAAGCAAAGGCCGAAAGAAGTGGGCTTTGGGCTTAGGAGCCCTGGGTCTGGTCTGTGGTGGGCCAGAGCAGGCCCTGGCAGCTAGCCAGAGGTCTGCTGCCCTTGAGGCTCTGGATTCTTTCTGGGACATTCCCTTCAGAGGAGAAGGCAGGTGCTGGTCCATTCCCTGAATTCTGAAATTTACCTGGCTTATATCAGGTAATCTGTGTCTGCCTTTGGCCTCAGAGAACGTCTCAGAGAAAGGTGCCAGTGGGTACTTTCTGGTCTGGGGGCCGTTGGGGGCAGCAGAGATGCACAGCTGGCAGGCCTTGCCCTTGGTCCGTGCTGGGCACCCCGCCCTGTGCTGGCTCTGGGCACACGCTCTCGTCTGCCCGCAGTAACGGTCATCTGTGCTGCCCCCGGCGCGGACGGGGCCTGGTGGCGACCCAGGTGGTGGCCGCCTACGAGGACACCAACGAGGTCGAGATTCGCTACGTCGACTATGGCGGCTACAAGAGGGTGAAAGTGGACGTGCTGCGGCAGATCCGGTGAGTTCAGTCGGTGTCTGCAGAGCAGGCGCCTGGGACGTGGGCGGGCTCTTCCTGCTGCTTCCCACTCTGTTTGGGAGAGGATGATGCAAACGAACCCGTCCTCGCCTCAGTGAGACAGAGCGGAGAGATCCGTCTGGTGGAAGATGTCCAAGTGTCGTTGGGCACAAGGGAGGCGGCTTCTCTTGGGGCGCTCGATGCACGCAGTGCCTCCACGGCCAGGCCTGCGCAGGCGAGCCAGGAGCAGTGGCCTGTGCCTGTCGTGTACGCCTCCGTGTGGCTTCACTGGGTTTTGGGGTCACGGCGCTGAGCAGGAGGGGCGCATCAGCCTGGGGTGAGGCAGCGTGGCATCCAGGTTGAGCTCGGGCCTTGCTTGTCTTTCAGGTCTGACTTTGTGACCCTGCCGTTCCAGGGAGCGGAGGTGCTTCTGGACAGCGTGATGCCCCTGTCAGGTAACAGGTGGGGCCGTGGGCCTGGGTGGGGGTGCTGCAGCAGGTGTCGAAAGGAGGTCTTTGTGAGACCCTTGTTCTCACCTTCCAGGCTGAAGCAGCACAGGTTGCAGCCACTTGGTTTCCAATGGACTGGTCTGGGTGGAGGCCTGAGAACTTGCGTTTCTAACAAGTTCTCCCTTGGTGCTGGTCCCTGGACCCCCCCGCCCCCGGCTTTCAGGCCCACTGCCCTGGCCTCCACCCGGGCCTCCGGCTTTGAGAGGCTTCCTACAGAGACACTGCTCCCTCCCTAGATGCTCCCAGACCTTAGTCCTGTGCTCCTGTCCTCCCTGCCTCTCACGCTGGATGTGTCCTTGTCCGGGAGTGTATGATCTGACAAAGAATGCTTTCCGTGCGCCCTGCCCCTCTGGGATTGCCGTGCAAAGTGGACTGTATGGCCAGCTGCCTGGGTCTGAATTGCACCTGCATCACTGTGGGAGCGGGTTGACCTTCAGCCACTGACCTGTGTCTCACATGTTCTCACCTGTAACATGTGTTCCTGATTCCATGAGATAACAGTGCATTTAGCCCCTGAATCAGTGTTGATGGCAGTGATGAAAGGAGGTCTTTGTGAGACCCTTGTTCTCACCTTCCAGGCTGAAGCAGCACAGGTTGCAGCCACTTGGTTTCCAATGGACTGGTCTGGGTGGAGGCCTGAGAACTTGCATTTCTAACAAGTTCTCCCTTGGTGCTGGTCCCTGGACCCCCCCGCCCCCGGCTTTCAGGCCCACTGCCCTGGCCTCCACCCGGGCCTCCGGCTTTGAGAGGCTTCCTACAGAGACACTGCTCCCTCCCTAGATGCTCCCAGACCTTAGTCCTGTGCTCCTGTCCTCCCTGCCTCTCACGCTGGATGTGTCCTTGTCCGGGAGTGTATGATCTGACAAAGAATGCTTTCCGTGCGCCCTGCCCCTCTGGGATCGCCGTGCAAAGTGGACTGTATGGCCAGCTGCCTGGGTCTGAATTGCACCTGCATCACTGTGGGAGCGGGTTGACCTTCAGCCACTGACCTGTGTCTCACATGTTCTCACCTGTAACATGTGTTCCTGATTCCATGAGATAACAGTGCATTTAGCCCCTGAATCAGTGTTGATGGCAGTGATACTTCACTGGAGGCAGCATCTCTGTCCCTGTGCCCCTCTGTCCCCCGGGGGTAGCATGCAGTAGGCACTCCGAGTGTGCCCAGGGAGGCCTGGGGCTCTGCACTCAGCACAGGTGTGGCTCTGTCCCGGGAGGTCCTGCTCTGTGGCAGCGTGTGACGTCTGCTTGGAGAACACTTGCGAGCTGTGTGACAAGTGCCCGGCCTCAGTGAGAGTCGAATGCTGCTTTTCCCTCTCCCCAGACGATGACCACTTCTCCCCCGAGGCAGACGCGGCTATGAGCGAGATGACGGGGAACACAGCGCTGCTGGCTCAGGTGTGTGATACGGGCAGGCTGGAAGGCTGTCTCGGGAGCCCCTGCCTGGTGCCTCCAGCCTCTGAGGGCTCCCGGCTTCTTGGGAGCGCACCTTCAGTGCCTGCCTTCTCGTGGCCCACGCCCCGGCTCTGCCAGCAGTCTTGAAGGAGAGGGGCCTGTGGTAGCTTATTAACACCATGGAGGGTTTTGTTCTCTCAGGTGACGAGTTACAGCCCAACCGGCCTTCCTCTGATTCAGCTGTGGAGCGTGGTTGGAGATGAAGTAAGTTCTGGCCTCTCCCTCATCACGCCCAGAGACGCTCTTGGTGGCTGCAGTTGGAGTGGGGATGCCGCTGTCATCTAGGGGGTGGCGGCTGGAGGTGCAGCTGAGCTGTGGCGGCCCCGTAGCAGGACATCCTGGGCTCTATTGGACCTTGTCCCTTGGGGTTTTCCTCTCTAGTACTAGAGCGTGGACAGCCTGCTCGCCCGCTGGCAGAGCCTGTCTGTGAACCCCCGGCGGGCCCGGCCCAGTCACTCAGGCACCTGTGGTAGGGCCAGGCTGAGGGGGACCCGCGCCGGCCCAGAAGGTGGGCCTGGTGCTGTGCGCGCTCTCCAGGACCTTTCTCTCCTAGGTGGTATTGATAAACCGGTCGCTGGTGGAGCGAGGGCTCGCTCAGTGGGTGGACAGCTGCTACGCAAGCCTCTGACCCGCCCCACACTGCCTCTGGAGTCTGTTTTGCACTGTTGAAATTGGGCTTGGCACTCAAGGCAAAGACTTTACAGCACAATTACAAACATTTGTCGTCTCCAGAGTCCTTTCGTTCTGTACTGTAGTCACGTTGAGCTGTTTCGTCTCTGAGACGAGGGAATTGTGGGTTCTTTTCAAAGCCATCAGATGGTGTGTAACAAGCCAGTCAGCTTAACCTGGTTCCAAGCTGTTTATAAAACAAAAAAAAAAGAAAGGAAAACTGCCTCAACTAGGTTGTCCTGCCCTCCACCCCCCGCCCCATTCCCTTCCTCCCTTCTTCCTGCCTCTATTCTACTTCCTCCCAAACCCCTGTAAGCAGACAGGCCAAGGGATGTGTTCTTGCTTTTGGGAAAGGGATTGTTTTACCTTCAAGTCTTTCTTCAGGGAGCAAGACATGAACTGGCTGATGGGCATCAGTCGCTTGTATAACTTACAAATGAATTTATGATTGTTTAACCATTTTTTATGAACTCCATCTGGGTGTCTAAGAAGACAGACTTTTTAATGCATCTGTAAACACAGAGCAATCGTACCTCCGGCCTTAGTGATAGAGGAGAGGGGGAAGTTAATCTTGCCAAGCCTAGTTGTAATTTGTAACCATTTTCTATTTGTGCAAACTCTGTAAATATGTTTAAAAAAATGTAATTATTTTGTACAAGATACACTGGAGAACAAAGGGAACTTGCGGTTTTTCCACGTCCCATGTCATCCATGGCTGCTGCCTGTCCCAGCTCCCATCGCTTCCTGCATAACCGGACAGGGTGAGCGTATGGTATAGGGTGTGACCCGGGGATTTTTTCTTTTTTCTGTACAAATTTGTTAAAAAAAAAACACAAAAAAACCTCATTGGATGACCTTGCAGTGGTGTGTGGATTCTTTTTTAGACTGGTTTCATGCAGCATCGTGCAGTTTAACTTATCAAACATATACACATGTACAGCTCAAATTGTATACACTGCAGCTTCTGCTTTTTCCCATGGTGAACACAGCTGGGGAGTCGTGGGGTGGTTGTGAGTGCGGTGGGCTCTAGGGTGCCACTTAAACTGGGAGACTCTTGGCTTTCTGAAGACAGTTAGCCAGAAATTTCCATCTGGCTTTTTCCTCCCCTTTGCTCCACAAGGTGGCGGCCAGCCCCTTCCCCTGGCTTCCTCCTGTGATAGTCTCAGACAGCCAGGCTCGAGGAGAAAGCACTGGTTGCCCAAATTCTTTGTGCATTCTTAATCTGCAAAGTGATTAAGAGCAGAACCAAGTCTTGATCAAAAGGCCTCTCCTTTTACACATAGTCTCCGGACCTTGAGCCCTGGCCTCTGGGCCTGCCCACCCCTCCAGGGTCTCTGGAATGCTAAGAGAGCCCCAGGGCACGGAAGGCATTCTCCCCGGAGCTGCAGCCTCTCTCCCTGGCTTTGGGTACCGAGTGGGTAGAATACAGGCTTCAGTTTCCATGATCAGATAATGGTGGTGGTGGTTGTTGAGTTGCTAAGTCGTGTCCGACTCTTTGTGCCCCCACGGACTGCAGCATACCAGGCTTCCCTGTCTTCACTCTCTCCTGGAGTTTGCTCAAACTCCTGTCAATTGAATCAGTGGTGCCATCCTACCATCTCATCCTCTGTTGGCCCTTTCTCCTCCTGCCCTCAATCTTTCACAGCATCAGGGTTTTTCCCATGAGTCGGCTTTTTGCATCAGGTGGCCAAGGTATCTGAACTTCAGCATCAGTCCTTCCAGTGAATATTTAGGGTTGATCTTGCAGTCCAAAGGACTCTCAAGAATCGTCTCCAGCACCACAGTTCCAAAGCAGCAGTTCTTTGGCACTCAGCTTTCTTGATGGTCCAGCTGTTGTCTGTACATACTACTGGAAAAACCGTAGCTTTGACGATATGCACATTTGTTGACAAAATGATTTCTCTGCTTTTTAATTCACTGTCTAGGTTTGTTACAACTTTTCTTCCAAGGAGAAAGTGTCTTAGTTTCATGGCTGCAGTCAACCATCCGCAGTGATTTTGGAGCCCAAGAAAAAATCTGCCACTGTTTGGTATCAGCTTCATAGGGCAATGAAATGGAAGTATCCTTGCTGGAATGGAGCTTGGCTCTCAGCGAGCTCATGTGTAGTCTTAACTACCAACAGCCCCCAGTCCCAGTCATAAGTGGGTTGTGATTTTGGTCAAGTTGGGTTATACACGGGGCTAAGCTTTTTCTTTACAGCTTGCATCAGTGGAATGGGAAGTGGTGTGTGGCAGCCTTTAGGCTAGTCTGAAGAGGGCTCTCACTGATGGGGGTGCAGGCGTGGCTTCTCTCTTGGGGACCAGCGGAGGGGTTTTGACGGCCAGAACCCATGATTCTGTGCAGGGCGGAGGGCAGGGTAGGTGACGGAGAGGAGGCCAAACCAGAGTGGTCTGGCGGAGAGGCTTCCTCTGGGAAGGCTCTTGGGCTGACAAGTGAAGGGGTCAGGCTCAAGGGCCCAGGCTCACGGTGGGGAGGTTGTGCTTGGTGTCTCGGGGCTTAGCTCTCAGGACTGGAATATTGGAGAAACCAAGAAGTTACTGAGGAGCCTGTACGCTTTGGATAGATACCGTTTAGGTTGCCATGGGCCTTGGATTAATTTCCAGAGTTCTGAAAAAGTTAATTTTGACCATTTTGCTGCTCCTCATGTTGCTTTTACTGAGGAGCGGATTTCCAGGTTCATGGAGCTCTTTATTCTGCCAGGCCAGATGGCGTCCCTCTGGTTATTGGTGTGTTCTTGGAATTACCTGGGGAGGCCTGGTGGGCTGCCGTCTCGGGCCGCAGAGAGTGGGGCACGACTGAAGCGACTTGGCAGCAGCAGCCTAAGTGTAAACTTGAGCCCTTAAATGGGAGAAGCAGGGGCTGGAGACCTCCCCCAGGTTGGAGACCTCCCCAGGGATGATCTCCCCTGGGCATGAGGGCACGGTGGACGGCTGAGCACAGGAGCCGGAGATCCAGCCTGTCTTCACTGCAGGGGCTTGTGTGGGCTGTGGCCCCTTTCTGGTCCTTGGGGCGCTGCTGTGGGAGAAAGCTGGACCTCGTAGGGTGTCGGTGTCAGTGTTCTGGGGTTACTGCTGCACCACTGTAGGCTTAAGGTCAAGGTTGAGCTGGAGTTGTGGAAAACTTAGATACCGTGCTGCTTTACAGGGATCCTTGGTCCTCAAAAGGCTCAGTGGTAAAGAATCTGCCTGCCAATGCAGCAGACACAGGTTCCATCCCTGTCTTGGAAAGATTCCCTGGAGAAGGAAATGGCAACCCACTCCAGTGTTCTTACTTAGAAAATCTCACGGACAGAGGAGCCTGGTGGGCTATAGTCCATGGGCTCGCAAAAAAGCTGGACGTGACTTTGCAGCTAAACATCACTTGGTCCTCATGCCCACCTCTGGGTTGAGCGAGGGCTGACCCCAGAGATAGACAGTGGGCACTGCAGTTTGTAGGTGGAGCGGATGTGAGGCTGAAAGGCAGGTCCTCGACCACCACTCCTCTGTGGCAGTGTGAGAGTGATCGTTCCCCTTCCTGTGTTCCCAGACACCGCAGTGGCGCTCTGACCAGCCTCTTAGAGTTTCAGAACTGAGAATTGGAAAAACAGAGACGGGAGAGATCCATCATTTCACCTCTTAGAAAAATGAAAATTTATGTAAACAAACCCAGGAGAAACTCATGGCACCTACACCAGACAGGAAACGTTTAAAATCTGATCTAACAGGAAAACAGTCGCCGTGGGCTCAAAGAATGTGGACAGAAAATTGAGCACCAAGACCCGTTTCTAGACCAGCTTTGTCCAGAGACATGGAGACACATGTATAGTTTGAAATTTTCTAGGAGTCTCAATAAAAAGGAAAGAGCAGATGAAATAATAATGGTTCATTTAACCTCTTTCAGCGCGTAGTGGGTGTTAGAGATACTGAGCTATGTGGGTGTTTTTATATGAACTCTCTGCAAGCCCATGTGTATGTTTGCAGTCGCAGCAGCTCAGGTGCTCCACAGTCACGGGGCTGGAGGCTGCTGGTCTGGGCAGCTCAGGACTGGCCTGTTGCCTTCATCACTATCACTGCAATACTGACAGCCTCATGGGTATTATTCTTCCTCAGAAAATTCTGGGTTCTTTGGTGCATTTATTTCTCCAGATAAACTCTAGAATGATTTTTTTGGGGGGGAAGGGGACTGTGGAAAATGTTTTGCCACACCTGAAAATAATGATGCATTATTGTTGGTTTGGTATAAAATTTTACGTCATCTATTAAATTCAGCTTGTAAATTAAATCTGTTTTCCTTTTTTGCTGTCTCCCTTCATCTCCTCCCCCAATTTTTTTCTCTTTTGCCTGTACTATCCATTTCTAAGAGAAGTACATTAAAGGATTTTGTATGTATTGGCATTGTGTTTTCCTGTCTTTCCTCGACGACTTTCCTTTTTGGAGAAGTCTGGAGTCAGTAGGTGAATGTCACTTGTTGAGTGTGATCACTGTTGTGATATTATTAGGTGTTTAGTTCATTGCCCTGTTCCTTTCTGATTGGCTCTTTTTTCTTTTTGCTTTCATCATCATTTGCTTGGTCAAAAATTTTCGGCTTATCTGTGCCGTGTTTCTAGATTGCCTATGTTTGGGCCGATATACATTTGTTTTTCACTTTCTGACTTTACCCTGTAGTAAATTTAGTGTTCAACTTGATTCTGTGTTATCAGTGAGTTTAAGTTACCCAGTTTTCTCCCTGAACAAGAAGAAACTCAGCAGAATGTCAGATTTCTGCCTTCCTACAAGTATGTGCACACCACACACAAACACACAAACGTTCTGTGTCCCCTGAGTTGTGTCGAAATCATCTAGAATATAGTTCGGAATTATAAACTTTTCACATATGCCTCTATCTCAAGAATGTTTTAATGGTGACGTTGAACTTTAGTCATGTTGTCAAAGATTTTTGCCCAACTCACTGTTAGGAGCTTTATTGCTCATCTATTTCTTTTTTGAAATTTTTATTACCAAAAATTAAGAATTTATCAGTTGAAGGATGATTAGAATATTGTGTTCTGCCCTACGCCAACACGAGTCAGCCATGAGTGTGCATACGTCCCCTCCCTTTGAGCCTCCCTGTCA
Organism: Madoqua kirkii; assembly: GCA_006408675.1. NCBI lineage: Eukaryota > Metazoa > Chordata > Mammalia > Artiodactyla > Bovidae > Madoqua > Madoqua kirkii. The sequence goes on from SJYC01132658.1 coordinate 36,264, forward strand.
CCCCTCCAGGTTGTCGCAGCCCCTGTTCTGAGTCACCTAGCGGAGGCTGGCTGGCTGGCTGGCTGACGTGTAAGTGTGTGTGTTTCCAGGCTCTGTCCGTCCCACCCTCTGTACCCTCCCCCCCATCGCAGCCCTGCAGATAGGCTCATCAGTGCTGTCTTTCTAGATTCCATATATATGGGTTGATATACGTTTGTTTTCACTTTCTGACTTCACTCTATAATAGGCTGTAGGTTCATCCCCCTCATTGGTACACACACACGGCACCTTAGCATTGACAGAGGAGGCAAGAGTATACAATGGGGCAAAGATAGTCTCTTCATTAAGTGGTGCTGGGAAAACTGGACAGCTACCTGTAAAAGACTGAAATTAGAACACTTCCCTGAAATTAGAATACTTCCTAACACCACACACACACAGAAATCGGATTAAAGACCTAAATGGAGGATCAGAGATAATCAAGGAAAACAAGCAGAACACTCTTATGTACCTGTTACTGAGTTATTTTGATTCACTTTTGAAGTTTCTTTGGGTTGTGCTGGCTCTTCGCTGCGGTGAGTGGGCACTCTAGTTGCAGCGTGGGCAATGCCCAGCCTCCAGGGTGCTCGGGCCTCAGCAGATGCCGCACAGGTGCTGGTGCCCAGGCTGTGGGATCCTCCCGGACCAGGCGTGGAGCTGTGTGCCCTGCGTTGGCAGATGGATTCTTCTCCACCGGGCCACCAGGGAAGTGCTTTTGATTCACTTGCTTGTTGTATTCGTTCTGACTTCTGTGTTTTCAGAACACATATGAATCGTTGGTCATTGGAACCTCTCTTTGTCCTGAGGTCAGCCTTAGTGTCTCTACTGGAGGAGATGCCTGCCAAAAACACTGCCCGCCCTCCCCCTCCGCACAGTAGGATCGCACATTCTGACACCGGGTGCTGTTAACAAAGGGTGGGTCGAGGTGCCCTTGGTCTCAAGGCTGAGGCTTCAGGAGGCAGCGTGTGCCCCGCTGGCCCAGCATCCGCTGAGTTCCGGGTGGAGCCTAGCCTGCGTGCCCAGGTGCCCACGGGAAGATGGTGAGGAACGGAGCTGCAGTCACCCGCAGAGGCGGTGTGGGCTATCCCAAGTGGGTCTGTCGTGAGTCATGAGGTCTGGGAGCTACGTGTGGCTTATCCTGATCAATGGTGTCCTTCTGGTCCCAGACTTTCCTCTGAGGACACTGAGCTCTGGCCGCGGCCTTGGGGGCAAGTGCCTTCCTCCCTAGCCCCATCTGTGAAAGAGTGAATTAGGTGCGTACAGAGGTGTCTGCCGGGTTTGCCTTTACACTGATCTCTAAGGGCCTTCCTGGCGATTCCTCTTAGGGGGCTAACTTATTTTGTATTTTTACAAAGCACATTATCTAGGAGAGATTTGGCTGTTTGGTGCTAGCAATAGGCCCAGCTAACATAGGCTGGGGACAGACGGCCCCCTCCTGTCTTGACCTGGGGTGGCTATCTTGTCTTTCCTGGCCTCTGATGTGATGGACAGAAGCTCTGCCTGCTCCCACTGGTCTCTTCTCTCCATTGAGCGCCTGCTGTATACCAAGCGTCCTGCTGTGCTGGGCTTAGTTGCTCAGTTGTGTCTGACTCTTTGCGAGCCTTCCAGGCTACTCTGCCCTTGGGGATTCTCCAGGCAGGAATACTGGAGTGGGTTGCCATGCCCTCCTCCAGGGGATCTTCCCACCCCAGGGACTGAAGCCAGGTCTCCCACACTGTGGACAGATTCTTTATCTGTTGAATCACAAGGGAAGCCCAAGAATACTGGAGTGGGTAGCCTATCCCTTCTCCAGGGGATCTTACCGACCCAGGAATCGAACCAGGCTCTCTCTGAGTTGCAGGCGGATTCTTTACCAGCTGAGCTGCCACATAAGCCCAAGTATCCTGCCAGGAGGCTGCAAAGATGGGGCACATTCTGGCCCTTTGGAGGCACCTCTCCCTGGGGAGGCGGGCTTGGTGGAGCCACCCTCCCGCACTTTTTATGGGATCCTGGCAACTGCTGGTGAGTTGGGCACCAGGGGCTGAGAATCAGCAGAGCTGGACTGGAACCCAGGCCTTCCAGACTCCAGGCTGATCTTTACTCTGCATGTGGTGCCTCAGCTTCCCTTTATGAAGCCAATTTGCCTGTGCCCAGCAGGGGGCGGCCTCCACTGGGCTCTGCTGAAGGAAGGGGAGGCCGAGGGAGGTGGGCAGTGGGCGGTGGGGAGGAGCCAGGCGTGCTGCTGAGATGGAGTTGGCCTGTGGGACTGGCTCCCTGGCACTAGGAACGGAGCTGGTAAAAGCAAGAGCAGAGGAGGCCTCACGATAGGCAGTCTGCAAGTACGTCCAATGTGCAGGTCTTGTCTGGTTTTGATCTTTAATAGGTGATGAACAGAACACACAATTCCAAAGAAACATAGAGAAGAGGGCACGGCCACCTCCTTTCCTGTCCCCCAGACACACGTCTCCGGGGGACTGTTAGGAGGTTCCCCTGTTCCTGCTCCGCATGTGATCGATAAGGCGATGGGCACAGGGCAGGCCTGAGTCTGAACGGTGTCATCTGCACAGACCTGCAGCTGTGTGTGTGCTGTGTGTATACGAGGGCTGCGTGGCTGCTGCAGCTGCACAGTCGAGCACCTTAGATAGAGGCCACCCCGCAAAGCCCCCAGTACCCAGTCCTTTATAGAAAAAGGTGGCTGACTGCCCCCCACTGTAAACATTTGTGCATTGCTCCCCTCCACCCAAAATTTATAAGTTAACGTGTCCTGCCTCTTTCAACCAGAAATCCTTTGTTGAGAATTTAGATAGAGGCCACCCCGCAAAGCCCCCAGTACCCAGTCCTTTATAGAAAAAGGTGGCTGACTGCCCCCCACTGTAAACATTTGTGCATTGCTCCCCTCCACCCAAAATTTAAAAGTTAACGTGTCCTGCCTCTTTCAACCAGAAATTCCTTTGTTGAGAATTCCAGAGCCTCAGGTTCCTTGGGACGGTGTCTTATTGCTGGAGGTCTTTTTCCTGAGCAGGTGAGCAGGCCGGAGCCTGGGGTGGAGCAGGCAGCAGGGGGTGGAGCAGGCAGCAGAGACTGGGCCACCCCTCAATGCGCTGGCAGCACCTGAAGGGACGCTCAGGCCCCCCACTGACCCACGACTTTGTCTTAAGAAGACTCCTGGTGATTTGTGTGTACAGCAGGGTCTGAGAAACACTGATCCAGGGGTTGTCAGTCATGTCCAACCTTGGCTGTGTATTTGGAGTCGCCTCAAAAACCACCTATGCCTGGGACCCATTCTCAGAGATGCAGATTTTAAAAAACTGTTTATTCGGCTGCGCTGGGTCTTGGTTGCGTCACACGGGATTTTTCCACGCGGTGCTCGGAGACTCTCCAGTTGTGGCTTGTGGGCTGAGTTGCCCTGCAGCATATTAGAAGTTTGTTCCTTGACCAAGGATCGAACCCTCGTCCCCTGCATTGCAAGGTGGATTCTCAACCACTGGACCACCAGGCAGTCCCCAGAGATGCAGATCTAATTGATCTCAACAGCCTGGGTATTTATTTTATATACATTTAATATTAAACATATATTTAAATATATATATATATATATAATCTTCCCTGGTGACTCAGCTGGTAAAGAATCTGCCTGCAATGCAGGAGATGCATGTTCGATCCCTGCGTTAGCAAGATTCCCTAGAGATGGGAATGGCAATCCACTCCAGTATTCTTGCCTGGGACATCCTTTGGACAAAGGAGCCTGACAGGCCACAGTCCATGGGGTTGCAAAGAGCTGGACATGACTGAGTGACTAACACTTTCACAACTTTCACTTTCCATATTAATATGTATGTAATATACAAAAACACATAATATAAATGATTACCTTTGGAGTATAACGTATACTCTATATTTGTTGTATAGAGTGCACAGATCTTGAGTAGAGGATGTACGCTTTTTTGCATAATCACACCGAGGGTAGCCATTATCCAGTGAAGAAAGAGGAACATTTCCCGGGTTTTTCTCGCGACGTTTTCTGGTTGGGACCCCCTTCCAAGTAATCATCATTCTTGTCACCCTAGGGTTAGTTTCACCTGTTGTGGAGGGGTCACCTAGGAGGTGCGTGAGGTCACGGTGCTGTGTGAGAGGTGACGTGCCTCGGTGGTGCCTTGCTGTGCAAACTCCTCCTCGTGAACACGCCGCAGCTCTCTGATCCAGCCTTTGGACGACTGTCATTTCAGTTTCCACGTTCAGCCTGTAATGAATTAAGGTGCTGTGATTCCTTCTTGTGTTTTTGGTGGCCACGTGTACCCGTTTCTCTTGAGCCCGCCCCTGGGAGGGTGTTTGCTGGGCCGTGGGGGAGGACCACGTTTAACCTCAGTAGTTGCTTGTATACTGGGACTTGAAAATGCTCAGCAGGTGACTCTGATGTCTTGCTGTTGATTTCTTCCAGCTGCTGTTGTCAGTTTCCCCAGTCACCTTCCAGTAAATTCCTCATCCACCTCTGTTCCTTGCCACCTGTAAAGCCCTGTCTACCAGATGCTGGGCAGTTCCCACCCGACCCCTGAACCCCCTTCAGTGTTTAAGTCTCTCCCCATCACCCCTGTCGATGGGATTCTGTCCAGCCTCACTTGGGTGTCTCCCCTGCCAGCAGCCTAGCACAGACTCTTGACCCAGTTCTTCCTCCTGGGCCCCCTAGGCATGGACACAGCAGTCGACCACAGGGATGTGGTATCTGTCGATTCCCAGCACCTCCCTGTCTTGAGAGCCCTAACACTGGGTTAACAAGGGGGTGAGCAGGCGTAAAGCCTATACAGCGCTTGGCACAGGCACTGGTGGGCCGCGCTCAATAAATGATGCCCCAATGCAGGTAACAGAACATTTCCGTCCTCACTCCAAGTTCTGATGGACACTGCGGCTTCGAGAGCCCCACTATCTGATGGGGCAGCCTCTGACCACAGGCAAAGAGCTCTTGAAAAGTGACTTGTCCAAACCAAGGTTTGTTGTAAAATATAGACTTTGTGAGAAAAATGATTACATTTGGAATAATATTCTGGATGTTGTGGGTTAAAGAAAATATACACCCTGTACTTTTCTTAAAAAAATTTTTTTATTTGGTTTTTCCTTTTAAGTTGGATAACTGCTTGATTTGTTCTTTGTAAACATTTCTGTTTTCTTTGTCTCTGGCTGCACTGGGTCTCTGCTGCGCGTGCGGGCTCTCGTGGCGTGCAGGGCTGCCCGCTGCTGCAGGGCGCGGCCTTCTCACTGCGGTGGCTTCTCTCGCTGTGGAGCCCAGGCTCCAGGGTGCGCAGGCTCGGTAGCCATGGCGATCTGGTTGCATTGCTCCACAGCCGGTACAGTCTTCCCAGACCAGGGATCGAACCCGTGTTCCCTGCGTCTCAAGGCGGCTTCTTAACCACTGGACCACTGTGGAAGTCCTGGTGTTTTTACGTTTTTAATTATTATTATTTTTTCTTTTTGGCTTTCTCTTCTTTGTGTTTGCAAATGGCTGATGGGCACGTGAAGGTGGCTCACGTGGATCACAGGGTCCTGTTGGACCGCTCTGGGGAGAAGCACGTCGTTACAGTCACTTTTTCATACAGTCTTTCTCAAATCAAGAGCTCATGTCTTTTGCTTCAGCGTTTATCTGGAGTGACTTTAAAAATGCAGCGTGCTGGGCCCTAAGCAGAAACTCTTATTGAGAGTGAAACTGGGAATCTGCATTTTCAGCAACCTCCTCGGCTAACTCCTGCCCTCTTAAATGTGAGATCTACTTCTCCTAGAACTTGGGGCATTCAGTATTCCTCTTTAACAGGTATGCTCCCTTGCCTCGGATTGTGAAGAGGTCGAACTCTTTATTTCTCTGACGTGGCTGCCAGGAAGTGCTGAGGGCTGCTTTGCGTTAAATTAAATCAGCAGTTAATTCCTGCGTAGCCCAGGTGGCTGTTTTGCTGTCTGCCAGTATGTCGGAATTGTCGTGCCTTAGGTTGGAAGCCTCTGGGGGACACGCACCGAAGTTTGTATCGTTGAGTTTCTGGCTTCAAAAGACTTGTCTTCCTGTGGCTTTTCTGCCTGTTGTTGTTCGGAGGATGAAGAGAATCATTGAACTTCAATAAGAAGTTTACCTAAAGAGCAAAAAAAAAAAGGAAGAAAGAGAAAAGAAGATTGAACCAAGGGAAAAAGCACTCCACACAAATCAACAATTTCTCGAGTCATTTACAAGGCCTGCAATTCATCCCGCGCAGATTGCTGCCACTGCGCTCTGAGACCACTAGATGGCGCCACAGCACCAGTTTCTGGAAGCGTGGCCTCCCTCCAACTTCCTCTCCCAACCGATTGTCTCTGAGCAGTGGTTCTTCAAGTAAAGTCTCAATCTCAGAATTTATTAGACATGCAAATTCTCAGGTTCTACCCCAGATCCAGTGAGTCAGAATCTGCTTTAACGTACCATCCAGGTAGCTCTGCTGTGCACTAAAGTGTGAGAATCACTGTCCTAAAATCTACCTTGGGGTTCAGTTCAATTCAGTTCACTCGCTCAGTCGTGTCCAACTCTTTGCAACCCAATGGACTGTAGCACACCAGGCCTCCCTGTCCACCACCAACTCCTGGAGTTTACCCAAACTCATGTCCATTGAGTCGGTGATGTCATCCAACCATCTGATCCTCTGTCATCCCCTTCTCCTCTCACCTTCAATCTTTCCCAAAAGACCCAGAGGGTCTTTTCTAATGAGTCAGTTCTTCACATCAGGTGGCCAGAGTATTGGGGTTTCAGCTTCAGCAACAGTCCTTCAAATGAATATTCGGGACTGATTTCCTTTAGGATGGACTGGTTGGATTTCTTTGCAGTCCAAGGGACTCTCAAGAGTCTTTTCCAACACCACAGTTCAAAAGCATCAATTCAAAAGCATCAGTTCTTCGGCACTCAGCTTTCTTTATAGTCCAGCTCTCACATCCATACATGACTACTGGAAAAACCATAGCCTTGACTAGACGAACCTTTGTCAGCAAGGTAATGTCTCTGCTTTTCAATATGCTGTCTAGGTCAGTCATAACTTTTCTTCCAAGGAGTAAGTGTCTTTTAATTTCATGGCTGCAGTCACCATCTGCAGTGATTTCTGAGCCCCCAAAATAAAGTCTCTCACTGCTTCTGCTGTTTTTCCATCTATTTGCCATGAAGTGATGGGACCAGATGCCATGATCTTCTTTTTCTGAATGTTGAGCTTTAAGCCAACTTTTTCACTGTCCTCTTTCACTTTCATCAAGAGGTTCTTTAGATCTTCTTCACTTTCTGCCATAAGGGTGGCATCATCTGCGTATCTGAGGTTATTGATATTTCTCCCAGCAATCTTGATTCCAGCTTGTGTTTCTTCTAATCCAGCATTTCTCATGATGTACTCTGCATATAAGTTAAATAAACAGGGTGACAATGTACAGCTTTGACGTACCCTTTCCCCGATTTGGAACCAGTCTATTATTCTATGTCCAGTTCTAACTGTTGCTACTTGACCTGCATGCAGATTTCTCAGGAGACAGGTCAGATGGTCTAGTATTTTCATCTCTTTAAGAATGTTCCATAGTTTGTTGTGATACACACAAAGGTTTGGGCATAGTATAAAGCAGAAGTTTTTCTGGAATTTTCTTGCTTTTTTGATGATCCAATAGATGTTGGTAATTTGATCTCTGGTTCCTCTGCCTTTACTAAATCCAACTTGAACATCTGGAAGTTCACGGTTCATGTACTGTTGAAGCCTGGCTTGGAGAATTTTGAGCATTTCTTTGCTAGCATGTGAGATGAGTGCAATTGTGCAGTAGTTTGAGCATTCTTTGGCATTGCCTTTCTTTGGCATTGGAATGAAAAACGGACCTTTTCCAGTCCTGTGGCCACTGCTAAGTTTTCCAAATTTGCTGGCATATTGAGTGCAACACTTTCATAGCATCATCTTTTAGGATTTGAAATAGTTCAACTGGAATTCAATTCCCTCCACTAGCTTTGTTTGTAGTGATGCTTCCTAAGGCCCGCTGGACTTCACACTCCAGGATGTCTGTCTCTAGGTGGGTGATCACACCATCGTCATTATTGGGACATGAAGATCTGTTTTGTACAGCTCTTCTGTGTATTCTTGGCACTTCTTGATATTTTCTGCCTCTGTTAGGTCCATACATTTTCTGTTCTTTATTGAGCCCATCTTTGCATGAAATGTTCCCTTGGTATCTCTAGCTTTCTTGAAGAGATCTCTAGTCTTTCCCATTCTGTTGTTTTCCTCTGTTTCTTTGCACTGAATGCTGAGGAAGGCTTTCTTATCTCTCCTTGCTATTCTTTGGAACACTGCATTCAAATGAATATATCTTTCCTTTTCTCCTTTGCCTTTTGCATCTTTTCTTTTCTCAGCTATTTGTAAGGCCTCCTCAGACACCCATTTTTCCTTTTTGCATTTCTTTTTCTTGGGGATGGTCTATGATCACTGCCTCCTGTACAGTGTCATAAAACTCCATCCATATTTCTTCAGGCACTCTGTCTATCAGATATAATCCCTTGAATCTATTTGTCGCTTCTACTGTATATTTGCAAGGAATTTGACTTAGGTCATACCTGAATGATCTAGTGGTTTTCCCCACGTTCTTCAATTTAAGTCTGAATTTGGCAATAAGGAGTTCATGATCTGAACCACAGTCAGCTCCCGGTTATGCTGAAGAAGCTGAAGTTGAACAGTTTTGTGAAGACCTACAAGACCTTCTAGAACCAACACCCAAACAAGATGTCCTTTTCATCATAGAGGACTGAAATGCAAAAGTAGGAAGTCAAGAGACACCTGGAGTAACAGGCAGATTTGGCCGTGGAGTACAAACGAAGCAGGTCAAAGGCTAACAGCGTTTTGCCAACAGAACGCGCTGGTCACAGCAAACACCCTCTTCCGGCAACACAAGAGAAGACTCTACACACTAGCAAAGTTATGGTCAAAAGTCTCCAAGCCAGGCTTCAACAGTACGTGAACCTTGAGGTAGCTTGAGTGAATGAAGGTGAGTGGCTAGGGGTCTTGCTGGAGAAGAGTGAGGTGAGCTGGGGGAGTGGGGAGGCTGGGAAGGGAGTCAGTGCAGGGACGGGTCCAAGTAGGCGAGCAGTTAAGGAAAAGGGAATGGGTGGCGATTTTATATCTTTCTTTTTAGGTTAGACATGTCACATGGTATCAGCTGGATGGGGGTAGAAATGGAGAGTCACTAGGGAGCCCCCACCTTAGATGAAAGGTCCTGAGCAGCGAAAAGAAACGCAGGCTGATCAGCCTAGGTCTCCATTATGGATGGCTATTTGTTTCTGCCCACTCAGAAATGTCACCAGAGCAGCCACTGTTAATGAACTAAAATCTTGCAACCCTCTTGAGATGATCCACGAAGATGGATGCTCAGAAATCAAAAAGAACCTTGAGACTAGGGGGAATGATCACTAGTATATTAAAATCGTGTCTCTATCAAGCCTATCTGTATCCTAAGGGGAGGCCATGCTAGAATTAATTCATATCTTCTTTTTTTTTTTGAACACAGACAAAAATTCCTCTCGCAGGTGGTTCCTGCTCTTTCAAAGGAGCAATGTATCTTGCAAATAGTTTTTTTTCATCTGTGACGTGTACAGTTTAGTTTGATTTATTTTTGATGTCAGAAACAAAATGGAAAGTTGGCGCTTTAAAAACGAGCGTGGCTGGCTGAATAAATAAATAATCTGCTCTTGGCCAGAACCTGCCAGTGCCTCCTTAATTGCCCATTGATTCTTTAATTCTCTGCACTTTAACATCTGCGGAAATTAAGAGGCCACAGAGCGTGGAGATGTCTTTTGTTAAACAAATGAAGGAAGCTGGGTTTTAGAAGGTGTAGTTCTTCCTGAGCTCTGACCTGGCATTTAAAGGCGGGAGGAGGAAAGCCAGGAGCCCTCGGTGGTTTCTTCCGGAGCAGGCGGCCTCGCTTGTTTCCAGCCATAAATATTTATGGTCTGTTCCCAGCCCTGAGAACACGGAGCGACTTAGCCCCGGGACATCGTGCGTGCCTCCTGGGGTTTCCTGCGTGTAAAGAGGAGGCCTGGTGAGGTCTCCCTCTGGAAGGTCAGGGATTGATGTTCTACCCTCTCCCACTAACCTGAGTGGACAGGCCACACGACCCGGGGAGCCGCCTCCATTTCTCGCAGGAAGGGAAACTCCCCGGAAGATTTCTTTATCCTCATTTCCAGGCTGGATGGAGGCACCAGCCATTCTCACCACCCTCAGGAGAGACCCTTGGTGTGTCCCCAAAAGGCTTCCAGAACCCTGTGGCCTCCAGAGCATCTGAGCTCACCACCACCCTTAACCTTCATCGGTTATTCCAAACTTTGGAAAGTTCGAGCGTTCTCTCTCCTCCATGCCTCTGCTAAGACGGTCTCCGCTGCTGCTTGTCTCTTCTGACACGTGAGGTTCTCGCGTCTAGGAAAGTACTTCTGAGTTCTTTCCATCCTCAGACTCCCAGCCTCCTACCCAGACGTGGAATGGTGGCCTTCCACCACCGCTGGGCCACTGAGGCACTTGGAACACCCTTCTGCTGAGATATTGCCTCCTACTATTTGCGAGCCCCTAGGGAGCAGGGCACATTTTCTATTTCTGCAACTGGTCTATGAAACAGACCCCAGAACGGCATCGGCACTCAAAAATGTTTGGTTGAATGAATGAATGCATGATGAAGTGCGTCAGACCTCAAGTAGATACTATAGGAACTCAGTTAACAAAGGATGGAACCCTCAAAAGGGAATTTCATGACTTTTCTGGCTTTTTTTCGCTGAGACTGGCTAAAAGCTGTGTGATCTTGGGGAAGTTACTTAACTCCCTGGGCCTCAGATTGCTCATCTGTGAATTAGGGTCAATAATAACAGCGCCTTCTCAAATTGTGGGAGTTTAACATAAAGTTTCTGGCATCTAGGATGCACTTGATATTTTGTTTATTATTCATACCCTTCTGCTGCTAAATGGCGTACAGGCAGCACCAGCTGAGTGGTTCTCTGGAGAAGTCTCTCAGAAGACAGCTCCATCGTCTGCTGCTTCTGTGGGTTCTTGCAGGGTGGGGTCACCCCCTTTCTCTGGATCCAGGAGACCCTTCATTCCCTCCACATTCAAGCCCCTGCTCCCGGTCCCCTCGCCACTCTCCCCTTGAACCACCGTGGGATGCCTCCTGGGCCGTAATTATGGCTCCAGGGGGACCCCGCTTCCAGATGCCCTTTCCTTCTCAGCTGGGAACCCCCCATCCGGGCACACGTCCTCAGCTGGCTGCCTGCAGAAGCCTCCCCTTTCTCAGTCCCAATTCCCCTTTCCATCAGCATCTCCATTACATTCGAATTCTCACCCTTCCACTTATCAAATCAGCATCGCACCTGCCTGTCTCTGCCAGCGTCAACATCCCTGCCTGTGTGCCTCCTGCAGCCTGGGGCCCACCGCTCCCCCCTTCGGCAATTATGATCCCCTCCCCAGCTCACGTCGAAAGTCTTTGTTCTTCTCCCTGAACGTTCAAGTTAATTTCTACCGACTGTTTATCAGCCTTTGTACTGGCGGGCTCGGTACTTACTCAGGAAGCAAAGCCCCTGGAGAGAGAGAGGGGGACGCTGCACAGCACTTTAGGACAGGAAGGAGACACTTCAGAGGGAGTGGGGTGAGGCAGGCGCTGGGGGGGACCCTGGACGTGGGCGAGGGGCGGGGAGATGGGCCCAGGCCCTGCTTTTGGGGTTAGCATCCGAGTGGTTGATGAGGGTGTAAGCATGTTGCGTATGCATATGGATGCACACGCACGTGTGGTTACAAACCTGTGTATATATGTGAGAGGCTGCAAAGCATAGCAGTCCGTGGCCACAAGTGCCTCTCAGTTGGTCTTTTGCTCCACCCAGCATTTGGAGTTTGGAAAGGGGTTCTGGGCCGGCAGCCTCGCCCTGCTCTGGAGCAGAGATGAGGTGGTCCAACGGGGAGGGGCGCAGAGGCGAATGGGAAGCCGTGATGGGGGAGGGCTGGGCAGGGTGGTCCAGGAGAAGCCCCAAGCAGGGCGGCCGGAGGAAGAGGAGGCCTTTTCAAGCTGCCTGCTGGGAGGCGCTGCTGAGACGCTGCAGCCCTTCACTGAAGACTCAGTTTGGGGAGCAGCGGCTTTGTATTTGAGGTTGCTTGGAGGGTAGCCGCGTGTGCAGAGAAGACGTGTCTCATTTATGAACTAGTGCGAGGGTGCGGATTCAGCCACAGCCGGGGCTCGAAGCCTACAACTTCCAACAGCTGGGAATTCTGAGAAATCTTGGTGAGAGCTTCGGCCTGTGCGGTGAGGGGGTTGCATCAATGTCACCCCTTAGAGAGCCTGGGATGCTCTATATAAACACATGTGTGCACATCAGAATATTCATAATATAGAAAGTGAATAAACGCAGAATTTTATATAACATGTATGCATGCTAAGTCGCTTCAGTTGTGTCCAACTCTGCTACCCCATGGACTGTAGCCCTCCAGGCGCCTCTGTCTGTGGGATTCTCCAGGCAAGAGTACTGGAGTGAGTCGCCATGCCCTCCTCCAGGGGATCTTCCCGACCCCGGGACTGAACCCGCATCTCTTACGTCTCCTGCATTGGCAGGCGGGTTCTAGGCACACTAGCGCCACTGGGAGGCCCTGTATAACACACAGTATGGATAAATTCAGACCTCTCTGGTGGTTCAGTCAGTCAAGAATCCGCCTGCAATTCAGGAGACCTGGGTTCGATCCCTGGGTCGGGAAGATTCCCCTGGAGAAGGGAATGGCAGCCCACTCCAGTATCCTTGCCTGGGAAATCCCATCAACAGAAGATACTAGCAGGCTACAGTCTGTGAGGTTGCAAGGATTTGGACACAACCACCACCACCATGTATAAATTATACACAGCATGTTAAATATAAATGTATAAACTCGTATATGATAAAATATAAAATACATAAAAATCAAATATATTTGTATACTACAAATACATCAAAGTATGTATGTGCCACAGAGCGTGGAGATGTCTTTTGTTAAACAAATGAAGGAAGCTGGGTTTTAGAAGGTGTAGTTCTTCCTGAGCTCTGACCTGGCATTTAAAGGCGGGAGGAGGAAAGCCAGGAGCCCTCGGTGGTTTCTTCCGGAGCAGGCGGCCTCGCTTGTTTCCAGCCATAAATATTTATGGTCTGTTCCCAGCCCTGAGAACACGGAGCGACTTAGCCCCGGGACATCGTGCGTGCCTCCTGGGGTTTCCTGCGTGTAAAGAGGAGGCCTGGTGAGGTCTCCCTCTGGAAGGTCAGGGATTGATGTTCTACCCTCTCCCACTAACCTGAGTGGACAGGCCACACGACCCGGGGAGCCGCCTCCATTTCTCGCAGGAAGGGAAACTCCCCGGAAGATTTCTTTATCCTCATTTCCAGGCTGGATGGAGGCACCAGCCATTCTCACCACCCTCAGGAGAGACCCTTGGTGTGTCCCCAAAAGGCTTCCAGAACCCTGTGGCCTCCAGAGCATCTGAGCTCACCACCACCCTTAACCTTCATCGGTTATTCCAAACTTTGGAAAGTTCGAGCGTTCTCTCTCCTCCATGCCTCTGCTAAGACGGTCTCCGCTGCTGCTTGTCTCTTCTGACACGTGAGGTTCTCGCGTCTAGGAAAGTACTTCTGAGTTCTTTCCATCCTCAGACTCCCAGCCTCCTACCCAGACGTGGAATGGTGGCCTTCCCACCACCGCTGGGCCACTGAGGCACTTGGAACACCCTTCTGCTGAGATATTGCCTCCTACTATTTGCGAGCCCCTAGGGAGCAGGGCACATTTTCTATTTCTGCAACTGGTCTATGAAACAGACCCCAGAACGGCATCGGCACTCAAAAATGTTTGGTTGAATGAATGAATGCATGATGAAGTGCGTCAGACCTCAAGTAGATACTATAGGAACTCAGTTAACAAAGGATGGAACCCTCAAAAGGGAATTTCATGACTTTTCTGGCTTTTTTTCGCTGAGACTGGCTAAAAGCTGTGTGATCTTGGGGAAGTTACTTAACTCCCTGGGCCTCAGATTGCTCATCTGTGAATTAGGGTCAATAATAACAGCGCCTTCTCAAATTGTGGGAGTTTAACATAAAGTTTCTGGCATCTAGGATGCACTTGATATTTTGTTTATTATTCATACCCTTCTGCTGCTAAATGGCGTACAGGCAGCACCAGCTGAGTGGTTCTCTGGAGAAGTCTCTCAGAAGACAGCTCCATCGTCTGCTGCTTCTGTGGGTTCTTGCAGGGTGGGGTCACCCCCTTTCTCTGGATCCAGGAGACCCTTCATTCCCTCCACATTCAAGCCCCTGCTCCCGGTCCCCTCGCCACTCTCCCCTTGAACCACCGTGGGATGCCTCCTGGGCCGTAATTATGGCTCCAGGGGGACCCCGCTTCCAGATGCCCTTTCCTTCTCAGCTGGGAACCCCCCATCCGGGCACACGTCCTCAGCTGGCTGCCTGCAGAAGCCTCCCCTTTCTCAGTCCCAATTCCCCTTTCCATCAGCATCTCCATTACATTCGAATTCTCACCCTTCCACTTATCAAATCAGCATCGCACCTGCCTGTCTCTGCCAGCGTCAACATCCCTGCCTGTGTGCCTCCTGCAGCCTGGGGCCCACCGCTCCCCCCTTCGGCAATTATGATCCCCTCCCCAGCTCACGTCGAAAGTCTTTGTTCTTCTCCCTGAACGTTCAAGTTAATTTCTACCGACTGTTTATTCAGCCTTTGTACTGGCGGGCTCGGTACTTACTCAGGAAGCAAAGCCCCTGGAGAGAGAGAGGGGGACGCTGCACAGCACTTTAGGACAGGAAGGAGACACTTCAGAGGGAGTGGGGTGAGGCAGGCGCTGGGGGGGACCCTGGACGTGGGCGAGGGGCGGGGAGATGGGCCCAGGCCCTGCTTTTGGGGTTAGCATCCGAGTGGTTGATGAGGGTGTAAGCATGTTGCGTATGCATATGGATGCACACGCACGTGTGGTTACAAACCTGTGTATATATGTGAGAGGCTGCAAAGCATAGCAGTCCGTGGCCACAAGTGCCTCTCAGTTGGTCTTTTGCTCCACCCAGCATTTGGAGTTTGGAAAGGGGTTCTGGGCCGGCAGCCTCGCCCTGCTCTGGAGCAGAGATGAGGTGGTCCAACGGGGAGGGGCGCAGAGGCGAATGGGAAGCCGTGATGGGGGAGGGCTGGGCAGGGTGGTCCAGGAGAAGCCCCAAGCAGGGCGGCCGGAGGAAGAGGAGGCCTTTTCAAGCTGCCTGCTGGGAGGCGCTGCTGAGACGCTGCAGCCCTTCACTGAAGACTCAGTTTGGGGAGCAGCGGCTTTGTATTTGAGGTTGCTTGGAGGGTAGCCGCGTGTGCAGAGAAGACGTGTCTCATTTATGAACTAGTGCGAGGGTGCGGATTCAGCCACAGCCGGGGCTCGAAGCCTACAACTTCCAACAGCTGGGAATTCTGAGAAATCTTGGTGAGAGCTTCGGCCTGTGCGGTGAGGGGGTTGCATCAATGTCACCCCTTAGAGAGCCTGGGATGCTCTATATAAACACATGTGTGCACATCAGAATATTCATAATATAGAAAGTGAATAAACGCAGAATTTTATATAACATGTATGCATGCTAAGTCGCTTCAGTTGTGTCCAACTCTGCTACCCCATGGACTGTAGCCCTCCAGGCGCCTCTGTCTGTGGGATTCTCCAGGCAAGAGTACTGGAGTGAGTCGCCATGCCCTCCTCCAGGGGATCTTCCCGACCCCGGGACTGAACCCGCATCTCTTACGTCTCCTGCATTGGCAGGCGGGTTCTAGGCACACTAGCGCCACTGGGAGGCCCTGTATAACACACAGTATGGATAAATTCAGACCTCTCTGGTGGTTCAGTCAGTCAAGAATCCGCCTGCAATTCAGGAGACCTGGGTTCGATCCCTGGGTCGGGAAGATTCCCCTGGAGAAGGGAATGGCAGCCCACTCCAGTATCCTTGCCTGGGAAATCCCATCAACAGAAGATACTAGCAGGCTACAGTCTGTGAGGTTGCAAGGATTTGGACACAACCACCACCACCATGTATAAATTATACACAGCATGTTAAATATAAATGTATAAACTCGTATATGATAAAATATAAAATACATAAAAATCAAATATATTTTATACTACAAATACATCAAAGTATGTATGTTGTAGTAATCATGTATATAATTATACATGAAAAACAGAACGTATAATTATGTTTTAAATGTGTATAAATGTGCATATAGACATAAAATATAATAAAACCTTGGACCATAAAATAAAGTCACTCTTTTTGTTTTTCCCCTTCTGTCTCTAACTTTTATTTGGAGTGTTTACTCCGTTTACATTTCTCAACTTTGGGTATAATTGATGCAGAATTGGTATACACAATTGGTATAAGTTGCACATATTTAAAGCACACAACTGGATAAAGGTTGACACACGGACACACCTGCGAAGCCAGCCAAGATGATGAACATACCCATCACTCCCCAGGTTTGCTCCAGTCCCTCTGCTTGCTCCCCACCTCCTTCCCATCCCCAGGCGGTCAGCAGGCTGCTTTCTGTCACTGCAGATCAGCTTGTGTTTCCTGGGACTTTGTATAAACAGAGTCGTACAGTGTGAGCTCATTTCTGCCTGGCTCCTTTCTCTCAGCCTCCTTTGTGGAGAGCGTGCTGGTGCCAGCGTCAGGGGCTCCCTCCTTTTTATCGCTGAGATCCACCGAACAGATGGACCACACTTTGTTTATTCAGTCCTGTGCAGAAGGACACTTGGGTTTAATATTCACGTGAAACTATCCCTACCTCCCACCCCACCATGCAATGAATTGTAGGAAGTTCCTCTTGCTTCCCAAGTTTCTCTTTATTTCTCAAGAGCCCCAAGAGGTGCAGAGTTCACTTCTCCAAGGCAAGTTCAGAGCCTGCCGCCAGCAAAGGGCACCTGCCTGGGAGGCGCCCCGCGTCACTGCACCCCCATCAGCTCCTCCCGGGGGCAGGCTGGCCGGCTGGCCGTGGGAGCCCGCCTAACACCACTCCTTGCGTCTGCAGCTCCTTGGTCTCAGGGAGCTGGGTCAGGAGAGGTGCCAGCGGCTGGTCTGGCACGGTACCCAGGTCACTCCTCCTCTCCCTGTTCTCTTCATGCAGGGACATATCTGAGACTCCTACTGTGTGTTGAGGTGTTTTCTGGGCTGTACCCAGGAGTCACATGTGGTTACACTCATGTGAAAGCTCACACTACGGGTGCTCGGCCCCCGCTGCTGACTAGAGCCTCGGTGCGGCCCAAGAGTCTCTAGCTGTTGTTTCTGGAAGGCTCCAGGCAGCCCCTCACGTTCCATCCAGTCTCCTAAGTGGCTCCCCGCCTCCACCCTCCCTGCAGCCTCACCAGCTCTCTTGCTGTTTCTCAAGCACACGGGCGTGTTCCTGCCTCAGGGCCTTTGCGCTTGCCATTCCCTCTGCTAGAACGTTCTCCCCCTGACATCTGCTCCTCCTTTACCTAAACTCACCCCCACAGCTTTTCAAATCTCCTTTCCCACGTTTTTTTCCCTCTAGGCATCACCATCTAACACCTCGTATAGTTGACTTCTCTCTCTCTTGTTTATCATTGTCTCTTCCACTAGATTCTAAGCTCTGTGAGGGCAATAATTTGTCTACCTGATCCATCGGTAGCCCTAGCTCCTAGGCTGCCGGGGACATAACAGGTGCTTAAATACTTGTTGAAAGAACAAACAAATAGGTGGACTCCTGGCTCATGTCCATTCCATTGGAGAAGAGCATCCCATTGGAGAAGAGCATCCCAGTCCCTTCAGGATGAATAGCCTGAAGAGGCAATTTCAACCTAAAAAGGATGTGAAGCTTCCACACTGAGAGCTGGGGACTTGGCTCTTTTTAGCAAGTCCTGGTAGAGCCAGCAGTGCCGGAACTGTGCCCCCTGGGGCTGCCAGGGTCGAGTCAACTCCATGGGTCAGCTCCTCCAGGTATCTGCAGCTCCTCCAGTGACATCTGAATAAAATCTAGCTTTCACTTAATAGTAACACACCCAGGTTGGTTTCTTATTTCTGACAAATATGCACTGTAATGCCTGATGGCAAATATTAGGAAAAAATAAAATTATATTAGTCAACTATACGAGGAACTCTTGGGACTATAAGTCCTCTGTGAATATAAAATTAGCAAAAAAAAAAAAGGTTATTTTAAAATTTTTTATGCATTAGTAAATGTGAGTGAGTGGTAGTTGCTCAGTTGTGTCCAGCTCTTTGCAACCCCATGAACTGTAGTCCACCAAACTCCTCTGTCCACGGGATTATCCAGGCAAGAATACTGGAGTGGGTTGCCATGCCTTTCTCCAGGGGATCTTCCTGACCCAGGGATTAAAACTGGGTCTCCTGCATTGCAGGCAGATTCTTTACCATCTGAGCCACCAGGGAAGCATTAGTAAATTAAATTCATAAAAAATACAAATTTGAAATTATGGGCGACCATTATTTTCTACAATAGGGAACTTATTGCTATGTGTTGCTTTGGTTACACAGCATTGGAAAAAAACCTCGACTTCCTCAGTGGAGCAGTTGAAAAACGGCAACAGATTTAACAGCCGCTGCCCTGTGGCCTCGGGATGTGCTGGGCTGAAAGGAGGAAGGTGGGGCGCTCACTCTGAGGTCTGTGAAGCCAGCAGCCTGCCAGGGGTTAATATTTTGTTACAAAGCACATTGGAATGAATGTGCCTGTTGTTTCCTTCAGTTTCAAAACAGTTTAAAACCTCTTTGAAAGGTGACATTTGCATCTAAATTTGCAGAGCCCTCCTGAAGCCTCTCTAGGGCTTTGCCAAGCACACTTTGAAAACCATAGGTCTAATCACAAGTTCCCATTTTACAGAAGAAACTGAGGCCTGGAGAGAAAGGACTAAGATCTTACAACAAGTCCAGGGCCCGTCCAGGTTTTCCTTTTTCCAGCCATGAGGTTTATTCCTGTGAATGGATGTGACCAGATTATTCTTTCTAACTGCTGGATAGAAAGTCTTTGAATGCTTCAACTTATGTTTTTCTCTGGATGTCACTGACTCTATTTCCATTTTTTCAAAGCTCTAGTGAAACATCTTAAGCATATCTTTTCATTCACGTGTCTAGAGCTTCTTTGTGTGTGTGAGTTGGTCAGTTGTGTCCGACTCTTTGCAGTCCCATGGATTACAGCCTGCCAGGCTCCTCTGTCCAAGGAATTCTCCAGGCAAGAATACCAGAGTGGGTTGCTATTTCCTCCTCCAGGGGATCTTCCCAACCCAGGGATGGAACCCGAGTCTCCTGCATTGCAGGCAGATTCTTCACTATCTGAGCCACCAGGACAGAGCTTCTTTCTGTAGGACTCAATTTCTAAACTGCAGGATATACACACTCTCAACTTCACCAGAAGACACCAGCTCATTCTCTAAGTGCCTGTAAGAATCACACCTCGGGACTTCCCTGGCCACCCAGTGGTTGAGACTCTATGCTTCCAGTGTAGAGGGTCTGGGTTCAATCCCTGATTATACAACTAGGATCCCATATGCTGCAGAGCCAAAAAACAAAGCAAAGCAAAAGAAAACAAAACACAAATCTATGCCTGTTGAGATGGTTGCACAATTCTGTAAATACACCCAAGATCATAGAGTTGTGCAAATAAAGCAAGTGAACTTGCTTGCTGTGGTATGTATGCAAATTGTAACTCAAAAATTTAAGAAGAGAAGAATCACGTGCCTCCAGAGCAGAGCACACCCCCTGACTCCCACCCCACCTGTATCGGAATTGTCAGGAAAGAAGGGAGCGGAGCCCCCCCCATTCCTCTTCCCTCTGGAAACCTAGATGGTCCCAGGGCTGGGTTCTTGCCCTAAGCTGGTCCCCACTTGCTGGGTGGCCTTAGGTGAGTCAATTCCCAGCCCTCCAAACCAAGTCTGACTCTCATCTATGATGTGGGGATGAAGGCCAAGCTCAGAGACTCCTAATCTGAGTGTTTTCACTCAAAATTAAAACTTCACCACCTTCCCCATAAAAACAGACATATTTACGGATTTCCATGATGCTGGATAGAAAGTCTTTGAATGCTTCAACTTATGTTTTTCTCTGGATGTCACTGACTCTATTTCCATTTTTTCAAAGCTCTAGTGAAACATCTTAAGCATATCTTTTCATTCACGTGTCTAGAGCTTCTTTGTGTGTGTGAGTTGGTCAGTTGTGTCCGACTCTTTGCAGTCCCATGGATTACAGCCTGCCAGGCTCCTCTGTCCAAGGAATTCTCCAGGCAAGAATACCAGAGTGGGTTGCTATTTCCTCCTCCAGGGGATCTTCCCAACCCAGGGATGGAACCCGAGTCTCCTGCATTGCAGGCAGATTCTTCACTATCTGAGCCACCAGGGACAGAGCTTCTTTCTGTAGGACTCAATTTCTAAACTGCAGGATATACACACTCTCAACTTCACCAGAAGACACCAGCTCATTCTCTAAGTGCCTGTAAGAATCACACCTCGGGACTTCCCTGGCCACCCAGTGGTTGAGACTCTATGCTTCCAGTGTAGAGGGTCTGGGTTCAATCCCTGATTATACAACTAGGATCCCATATGCTGCAGAGCCAAAAAACAAAGCAAAGCAAAAGAAAACAAAACACAAATCTATGCCTGTTGAGATGGTTGCACAATTCTGTAAATACACCCAAGATCATAGAGTTGTGCAAATAAAGCAAGTGAACTTGCTTGCTGTGGTATGTATGCAAATTGTAACTCAAAAATTTAAGAAGAGAAGAATCACGTGCCTCCAGAGCAGAGCACACCCCCTGACTCCCACCCCACCTGTATCGGAATTGTCAGGAAAGAAGGGAGCGGAGCCCCCCCCATTCCTCTTCCCTCTGGAAACCTAGATGGTCCCAGGGCTGGGTTCTTGCCCTAAGCTGGTCCCCACTTGCTGGGTGGCCTTAGGTGAGTCAATTCCCAGCCCTCCAAACCAAGTCTGACTCTCATCTATGATGTGGGGATGAAGGCCAAGCTCAGAGACTCCTAATCTGAGTGTTTTCACTCAAAATTAAAACTTCACCACCTTCCCCATAAAAACAGACATATTTACGGATTTCCATGATTGAGAAAATACACCACCATCCTAGGCTTCTCTGAGCTCATGAATGATTTACAATGAATTTGTATTTCATTAAACACAGCAACATGCATTATATTTTGAAATGGTCATAAAAGTATCCGTGATCAGCTTGTTTCTTCAACACCATGTTTTATACGTACCTGTACTCCTGTGCTGGTGTCCTCAGTCACCTCTCCATCCGTGGCTGGAAACTGCTGGACTAGTCAGTGACAGGGAAGCTGGCCTCATCGCTTCAGAAAGGACCTGAATCCTGCTTTTGCCGTCTGCCACGTCGCCTAGCTTCCTTGGGCCCTAGTTTATACTCAAGTGTGCACGTGTGCACAGGGCACTATTCTGAGCACACGTCATGTACTAAATTACACGTGGAAAGCAGTCTCTGACCCCGTGACCTCTAAATGCTAGTTCTTCTTATTATTGCAATTAATCCTCCCAACAACCCTGCAAGGGAGTTATCATTCATTCATTTATTTGGAGATTTATATCTCATTTATTTGTTAGATATTTATGGAACGTGACCGTGTTCCAGGCTTCGATTAGGCACTGGAGATACATCAGGGAACAAAAACAGTCGCAAATCTCTGCTTTGATGGAGCATACCATTATTCTGATTTTACCCTTAAGTATGTGGTAGCACAGGGAGGTTAAATGCCTTTTCTGAGTAAGATAGAAGGTAAAATCCCTTCACTTTCACCCGGGAACTGCTTCTCCTCGCTCCCAGTCTGTCCACGTGATGCCTGCAGCAGATGCTCTGGTCCCTCACGGTCCTGCTTACGGGCCCCGGACCAGGCAGAGGACAGGAGTTCAGGTCCGTGGGGTTTTGGACCTGGGATCAGAGAAATAGAGTCAGCCCCTGGAAGCAATGAGAGAACTTGGGGACGTTTTCTTCCATGTGGAGAATGTCACTCTGGAGGGACCCGGAAGCAAGGCATGGAGAGGTGCAGGAGAGACAGACAGACAGACACGCCGGTGTCATCTCTCCAGACTGAGCCATTCCTGAGACCCGGCCATATTCCTCCCTGGATTCCCGGAGACCCCGGTACTTTTAGACCAAATTCTCCCTTTTGGCTTCAATTTGCACCCAAAGCGCTCTTAGTTATTTAGCAGACTGGGAGCGGCCAGGGCCTGGAGAAGGTGTTCCAAGCCTCTGTGAGTGCCTGCCACAGCCCAGCCTTGCCTTTGGCATCTGGAGCTGAGACTGTCCTGTTCTTAGAAAACTTTGCAATAGATTCTCTACCTCCGGAGCATGTGGCTGCCACTTCACTCTTAATAAATCAGACGGGCGCTTTCTGCATGGAAAAGAGCCTCAGCCATACATCATTTTTGTTTTCCTCTTGGGGAGAACAGCCATGCTACAGCAATAACCTGCCACGTATATGTCTCAAAGCCCTATTTATATAGCCATATGGATAAATATATATAAATAGGACAGTGGAATAATAGATTAAGGGATCTGCTCATCCATAGAAGACTTATGGGGCTTTCAGGACCTAATGGCGGCCTGATTCAGTAAGAAAAATGGGTCTTCAGCAGGATGTGGCCAAGAATTAGATGAGCCCGTGACCTGATGGAGAGCCCGCCCAGGAGATGGGGAGGAGGGGAGGACCGGACGAGGACAGAGAAGCTCTGGCAGGACGGACTGCGGGTGGAGGGTGTGGGGGGAGACTGGGCCGCACAGGGCTGTAGAGAGCCACGGGCTCTGAGCTGTCTTCCCAGCTCAGCCCTGAGTTTGCTCTGTGATCTTGGGCAGGTCGCTTGCCTTCTCTGAGCCTTGGTTCCTCCTGTGGACTCACTGCCCTTCCGCGGTTCCCAGCCTTTGTGGCACCACGGGCCAGTTTCCTGGAAGATGGTTTTTCCACAGTGACTGGGGGGGTGGGGAGTGGTTTGAGGATGACTCAAGCACATCACATTTCCTGTGCACCTTATTGCTATTATGACGACGTCGCCTCCACCTCAGACCATCCGGCATTAGATCCCAGAGGCTGGCAAGCCCGGCTCTAAGTCCTGGTTTCCCACTCTGACATTAAAATGCCTCTGAGCTGCAAGGTTGCTGCCCTCGGAGGTTGGGCCGACCTCAGGAAGGTGGAGTAGTTCTCCCAGGCCTTGAACCGTCACTGGTGCGTCCCCTGAAGCTGTATTTCTCAGTAGAG
Organism: Madoqua kirkii; assembly: GCA_006408675.1. Lineage (NCBI taxonomy): Eukaryota > Metazoa > Chordata > Mammalia > Artiodactyla > Bovidae > Madoqua > Madoqua kirkii. The sequence goes on from SJYC01132658.1 coordinate 59,522, forward strand.
ACCTGCAGCCGCAAGACCAGACGCCCCGGGCCGTCTAAACGGCAAGAGCAACAGCTGACGTTGCTATCTGTCGTTCAGTTGCAAAGTCGCGGCCGACTCTTTTGCAGCCCTTCGGACTGTAGCCCACCAAGCTCCTCTGTCCATGGATTTCCCGGGCAAGAATACTCAAGGGGGTTGGCATTTCCTTCTCCAGGGGCTCTTCCTGACCCAGGGACTGAACCCGCATCTCTTGCATTGGCAGGCGGATTCTTCACCACTGAGCCACCTGGGAAGCCCGACACAGCTGCTGCTGCTGCTAAGCCGCTTCAGTCGTGTCCGACTCTGTGCGACCCCACAGACGGCAGCCCATCAGGCTCCCCCGTCCCTGGGATTCTCCAGGCAAGAACCCTGGAGCGGGTTGCCATTTCCTTCTCCAATGCATGCTATGGCCTCATTATTCTGCAAGACTGTGTCTGGGTGCTCTATGCTTGTGCTCAGCAGCAAACATTTATTGAGTACCTACTATGCCAGGCACTGTTCCGTACACCGTACATATATTACCATCCTCACGAGAACCCGGGAGACAGGGGTCATAATCTCCTCCATTTAGAGACGAGGAAGCCGAAGCACTGGGAGCTCCAGTGACTGGTCCCAGGCCCAGCAGCTGGGCAGTGATGGTGTGAAGACGCCCCCTGGAGTCTGACCTCAGCATCTGCATCCCTAGTCTCTGGGGCTGTGTCCCTCATACACGGGGAGAAGCAGAGGCTGCAAGAGGTCAGTGAATGTGTGAACAGCTGGGCTCCTTGGAGTTCTCAGACCCATCAGTTCCGTGTGAGAGGTTAGAGAGAAAAAGTATTCCTCCCCACTCCTCGTCTTTCTTTCAATTTTTCCAAGTCAGTCATTTTTTTTTTAAAACAAGGGTCTGTTCACAGAAGCGACATATAGGACCCAAGATAACCACGTGTCCGCCATGCTCAGCGAACCTCCAGATCAGAGATGGGCTGCATAACGTGTACCTGGAGCTATCGGCTTTTTCAGAATTTCAGGCTTTTTTCTTTTTTTTTTTCCTGTTTCCTCTGCAGGTTGAAGCCAGGCTTTTGTGACTTGATGAGGACACATTTCTCCTGGGGTGTAATAAGGCAGCCAGAGTTAGACCTAACGCCAAAGAGAGAACATTTGCTATTTTGGAAGAGTTAATCCTAAAGCTTCTTTCTTTGGCTCCTGCCTTTAGAAAAGGCATTTCTAAGGCAGGTCCAGGCAAGACTGCACCCACAATAATCCGCCCTCAACCATCTTAAGGCTAATCAGGAAACTTTAGTGAGCACTTGTAATGTGCCAGGCTGGTGCTGGTGGCGGATTTAACTCTCCTGACGCCTTCTCCGGGGTTGTTTAAACTGTTACCCTCATGTTGCAGCCGAGGAGCTGAGGCACAGAGGTTCATAGCTTAGCTGAGATGCCTCAGCCAGCATGGGGCTGAGCTGGAACTGGAGCCCAGACTGGTACCCCAGGCCACCCTCCTGCCCTGCAGGGACCCCACGTGGACACTTGGGCAGAGCCTGCCCCCTCCCCGCTGCCCATCTCCAGCTGTGTGCTGGAAGTCCACAGACCTCTCCCACACCTTCACCTGTGGACAGACCTCCCAGAGGTTCCCAGGGGCCCTTTCTTTAAGCTGTGGTTTATTACCCAATGAAGACATGTCAAAATGGCTCATAAACATTGTAGTGTATTTCAAATGTAAACATGTTTAAAGTTAAGCCCATTAGCACAAAAAATAATATAAAACAATTTAACAGTGCTTTTCTAAGACAGTTACTGGATTTATTTGTTCACAGCTCACACAGACAGTAGAATCTGGTAAAGGAATATAAGCATTCTTTTGTTTTTATTGGAATATAACACATATAGCAAAGTATCTGTGAAGTACACTAACCTGAGGGATACTACTTGATGGCGTGGACACCCACACACACACACCCACCCACCCACACACACACACACACACACACACACACACATACACACACACGTATATATGTTTCCCCAGTGGCTCAGCAGTCAAGAATCAGCAGAAGACACAGGAGATGCCAGTTCAATCCCTGGGTCAGGAAGGGCATGGCTACCCACTCCAGTCTTCTTGCCTGGAAAATCCCATGGACACAGGAGCTTGGTGGGGAGCAGTCCATGGGGCTCACAAAAGAGTCAGACACGCCTGAAGTGACGGCGTGAGCACGAACGTCCCTGTCACCCCACCAGATCAGGATATTTACAGCACCTAGAGGGTCCTCTGTGCCCCTTTGCAGGCACCACCCCCAAAGAGATAGCCACCATCATGACTTCTATCACCACTGACTGGTTTTGCCTGTTCTTGAATTTCATATAAATTGAGAAATGCAAAGTCCATTCTCCAGAGTCTGTCTTCTTTCCCTGAACATAATGTATGCGACCATCCATGTCTTTGTGGGTAGCAGTGCTTTATTCTTCTTATTGTTAGCATTCCAATGGTCTGAAAGGGCACAGTTTATCTACCCATTCTCTTGTTGATGGGCATCCGGGTTATTTCTGTTTGGGAACTATTACAAATAAACTATTATGAGCACTTACTGTATACTGAATGTTTGTTTCCCCCAAAGATTCTACGTAGAACTGAACCCCCAACATCATGATGTTTGGAAGTGGGGCCTTGGGAAGGTGATTATGCTGTGGGATTAGTGACCTCATAAAAGAGACCCCAGAGTCCCCTTGCCCCTTCCGCTGCATGAGGGCAGAGCAAGAAGATGGCTGATCACGAACCAGGAGACAGGTCCTCACCAGACACCGTGTCTGCAGAGCTGTAAGGAATACCTTTCTGCTGTTTCCTCAGGGTGTATGCTCAAAAGGGGGGGATCACTGGATCATGTGGTAGTTTTATTCCTAGTGTTTTGGGGAGTCTCTATACTGTTCTCCCTAGAGGTTCTATCGATTTCTATTCCCACCAACAGTGCAGCAGGCTTTCCTTTTCTCCATATCCTCTCCATCATTTATTATTTGAAGGTTTTTTGTGTTTTTTTTTTCTTTTTGGATGATGACCATTCTGACTGGTGGGAGCTAATATCTCACTGTAGTTTTGATTTGCATTTCTCTAATAATGAGCAATGAAGGAATGGAGACTCAGAAGTAGAGACGTAGAGAAGGGCACAGCAGGGGAAGGAGAAGGCGGGAGGGATTGAGAACGTGGCTCAGACGCGTAAACACGACCACGTGTAAAGCCGAGAGCTAGAGGGAGGCTGCTCTGTGACGCCGGAGCCTGGCCTGGCGCTCTGCAATGACCTAGAGGGCTGGCGTGGGAGGCAAGAAGGAGGCTCGAGAGGGAGGGAATATATTTGGATTTAATTATGACGGATTCACTTTGTGTACGGCAGAAGCTAACACATCATTGTAAAGCAATTACCTTCCAATTAAAAATAAAGTCTGTTGTTCATGAGCCGCCTCGTCTGTGGCATGATCAGACTACGGTGATGTGCTTGCTTTTGGTGGCCCTCTGCACTTGTCTCCCGTGGACACGGTGTGTGTGTTCAGTGTTACACGGCGCCATCATCCTGACAGCAACGCCCGAGCGTGGGAGTGACGTTTAGAGATGGAGGGCAGGTGCCACATCCTGGGTCGCGTCAGTGTCAGGATTTGACCGAACAGTTTGGAGAGATGTCCAAGTCCACACAGGACTTCCTTAAGGCCTGGGCCTCAGGGTGCCCCCACTGGGTCCCTATCTGTTAAGGAAACTCCACTGAGGCACTGCTTTGTTTTAGGGATTGCCAGTGTTACGATGCTCCTGAGAAACAGAGTTGAACGGATGTTGCTCTGTGTTTGCCACAGGTCTCGGCTCCCGTGAGGCACCCCTGGCTGCTCTCTGCCCACGGGAGGTGGAGGGAAGCAGGCGGGGTGATTCAGTCTGAGCCCCAAGGCCTGAGACCCAGAAACACCGATGTCTCAGGGCAGGAGAAGACGGATGTCCTGACTCAGGCAAAGAGAGCACATCTACTCTGTCTCTGCCTTTTTGCCCAACCAGGGTCCTCAGTAGACTGGAGAGTCCCCACCTCCACTGTGGAGAGTGATTTTTTTTACTCTTGTCTACTGATTCAAATGCTAATCTTTTCCAAGACACACCAAGACATTATTTACTTATTTACTTATGATCGTACAGTGGAGGTAACGAATAGATTCAAGGGATTAAATCTGGTAGACAGAGTGCCTGAAGAACTGTGGACAGAGGTGTGTAGCGTCGTACAGGAGGAGGTGACCAAAACTATCCCCAAGAAAAAGAAATGCAAGACGGCAAAGTAGTTGTCTGTGGAGGCCTTACAAATAGCTGGGAAAAGATAAAAAGGGAAAGACAAAAGAGAAAGGGAAAGATACACCCAACTGAATACAGAGTTCTAGAGAACAGCAAGGAGAACTAAGAAAGACTTCTTAAGGGAACAGTGCAAAGAAATAGAGGAAAACAGTAGAATGGAAAAGACTAGAGATGTCTTTAAGGAAATTGGAGATACCAAGGGAACTTTTCATGTAAAGATGGACACAATAAAGGACAGAAATAACAAGGCCCTAACAGATGCAGACGAGATTAAGAAGAGGTGGCAAAAATACACAGAACTGTACAAGAAGGGTCTTAATAACCCGGATAACCACGATGATGTGGTTACTTACCTAAGCCAGACATCTTGGAGTGTGAAAATGTGGGCCTTAGGAAGCGTTACTACAAACAACGCTAGTGGAAGTGATGGAATTCCAGGTGAGCTATTTCAAGTCCTAAAAGATGAAGCTGTTCAAGTGCTGCACTCAACATGCCAGCAAATTTGGAAAACTCAGCAGTGGCCACAGGTCTGGAAAAGGTCAGTTCATTCCAATCCCCAAGAAAGGCAAAGCCAAGGAATGTTCAAACTACCACATAAGTGTGCTCTTTCACATGCTAGCACAGTAATGCTCAAAATCCTTCAAGCTAGATTTCAGCAGTCCATGAACCAAGGACTTCCAGAGGTCTAAGCTGAGTTTGGCCATCTGATGCAAAGAACTGACTCATTGGAAAAGACTCTGATGCTGGGAAAGATTGAAGGCAGGAGGAGAAGGGGACAACAGAGGATGAGATGGTTGGATGGCATTACCGACTTGATGGACATGAGTTTGAGTAAGTTCTGGGAGTTGGTGATGGACCGGGAAGCCTGGCGTGCTGCAGTCCAGAGGGGTCACAAAGAGTCAGACGTAATTGAGTGACTGAACTGAACTGACTGAAGCTGAGTTTAAAAAAGGCAGAGGAACCAGAGAACAAATTGCCAACATCCGTTGGACCATAGAAAAAGCAAGGGAATTCCAAAGATATCTACTTCTGCTTTATTGACTATGCTGAAGTCTTTGTGTGGATTATAACGACTGTGGAAAATTCTTAAAGAGATGGGAATACTAGACCACCTTTCCTGTCTCCTGAGAAAGCTATATGCAGGTCAAGAAGCATCAGTTGGAAACTTACATTGAACAACTGACTAGTTCAAAATTGGGAAAGGAGTACGTCAAGGCTGTATGTTGTCACCCTGCTTATTTAACTTATATGCAGAATACTTCATGTTAAAAGCCAGGCTGGATGAAGCACAAGCTGGAATCAAGATTACCTGAAATATCAACAACCTCAGATATACAGATGATACCACCGCTAATGTGCTAGATATATACAAGCTGTCTGCTAAGTCACTTCAGTCGTGTCTGACTCTGTGCGACCCCATAGACGGCAGCCTACCAGGCTCCCTCGTTCCTGAGAGGAACAAGGCAAGAACACTGGAGTGGGTTGCCATTTCCTTCTCCAATGCATGAAAGTGAAAAGTGAAAGTGAAGTTGCTCAGTCGTGTCCGACTCTTAGCGATCCCACGGACTGCAGCCTACCAGGCTCCTCTGTTCACGGGATTTTCCAGGCCTATTACTCCGTGGCAAATAGAAAAGGAAAAAGTGGAAACAGTGACAGATTTTATTTTCTTGGGCTCTAAAATCACTCTGGACAGTGACTGTAGCCATGAAATTAGAAGACACTTGTCCTTGGAAGAAAAGCTGTAACAAACCTAGACAGCATATTAAAAAGCAGAGATATCACTTTGCCAACAAAGGTCCATGTAGTCAAAGCTATGGTTTTTCCAGTAGTCACATATGGATGTGAGGGTTGGTCCATAAATAAGGCGGAGTGCCAAAGAATTGATGCTTTGGAATTGTCATGATAGAGAAGACTCTTGAGAGTCCCTTGGACAGCAAGGAGATCAAACCAGTCAATCCTAAAGGAAATCAATCCTGAATAGTCTTTGGAAGGATTGATACTGAAGCTGAATCTCTGACACTTTGGCCACCTGATGGGAAGAGCTGACTCACTGGGAAAAGACCCTGATTCTGGGAAAGATTGAAGGCAGGAGGAGAAGTGGGTAACAGAGGATGAGATGGTTGGATGGCCTCATCGACCCAATAAACATGAGTTTGAGCAAACTCTGGGAGATGGTGAAGGACAGGGAAGCCTGGCGTGCTGCAGTCCATGGGGTCACAAAGAGTTGGACACGACTGAGCAATGGTACAAAGACAGCAACAACTTTACTTGGCTGTGCAGGGTTTTAGCTGTGGCGTATGGAACCCTCCTTGTGTTTTGGGGGATCTTCCGTTTCAGTCATGGACGCTCTGGTTGTGGCTTGTGGCTTCCAGAGTGTGGGGGCTCCGTGGTTGTGATGCATGTGCTTAGTTGCCCTGTGGCATGTGTGATCCTCTTGGATCAAGGATTGAACTTGTATCTCCTGCATTGCAAGGAGGATTCTTAACCACCGGACCACCAGGGAAGTAAGTCCCCAGACAGTTACCTGGGCCTCCCTCGGCCCGGGCAAAATGAGCATTAAAATTAACCATCACACTGCTGTACTTCAGACTTTCTTCATCCTCCAGGCACCCACGTGATGGTGAGAACACCCAAGGGAGGTGTGGTTTCTCCCAGTTAGTGAGGTTGGGAAAGGGCTACAGACCCCAGAAGGAGACCACCGGAGGGAGGGAGAGGAAGCAATTGCACGTTGCCATTTCTCCATGTGGGATCAGGCAAAGCCCCATGGGATCCAACTCAGGGTCCTCGGCTCCTCTCAGCGGACATGGGGTGCATTTCCTGCTTGGAGTGGCCGTTTTAGCTACCTTGCCCATTTGCTCTGATTAGCTATTACCCTGTGTCAGGCACCTCGTTAATTTTCATTATCGCCCGTCTTCACGACTCCTCTAGACACTAAAGAGAAAAAGGCACAGCAGAAAGACAAGGACCTCGTGCGGGGTCACAGAGCGAGGGAGTGCCATCACAGGACTCGCCTTGGAGCTCCACTCCCTCGGCCACGTGGTTCCTGGGCCAGCGGGCTCCCCTTACTGTGAGTTGCACGTGTGCACAAGACACACCGATGTGTGTGTGTGCACACTACTTCCCGTGACAGACGTGGCTGTTTCTGAAAGACGAAGCACAAGGGATGTTTTGCGAGTTGAATTACATTATTTACCTGGGGAGTTGACGTCAAAAAGAAATTTAGCGGGCGATAATAGGATGAGGCTGTTGGAAGATGTGACCCTGTCTTCGGCGTGAAGCTATAGGTTTTTATGGTTGAGATTTTACTTAAAGCGGGAGCTGCACGGCCCCACCTCCTCTCGCCCTTCCCACCCACCCTGTTTGCTTCCATCA